>VZSV01000029.1:1194319-1209727 GCA_013398735.1 Nothocercus julius | reverse complement strand
ATTACAGGCCTAATTCCCCAAAGCTGGAGTCTGCCAAAATTGGATTTTATATTTAAATGTATTGAACCTGAACCTCACTCTACTCCATTCACCTTCCTTTGTAATGTGATAAAACATTTACCTAGGAAGGAGATACAGTACCTTCTACTGTAGAGCTGGTTACTTGGCCATTGCTAGATCCACAAGAACTGTAAAGTGATCCAGAGCTATATGGCTCATAAGGTTTGAGAACAGTCAATGCATTAGGAGGATCAACATCATCTGAATTCAGAAGCCCTTGTTTGGTTGGCAAAACAGAGGATGAAGGTTTGGTGCGAGAACATTCCTGAGGTAGCAGATTTGCATATCTGTTTGCAACCCGAAATCTGCTCATTTCATATCTTCTGTAATTAGCCACTGCAGAGTCAATATGGTCAATAGCTAACAGATTAGGTTTCATTCTTTTAGAAGATGGTTCACCATACTCTAGATTTACATTGCCCACAGATTTATTACACAGATAGTCTCTTCCTCGATGACAAGACCAGGCAGATTCATTTAGGTGAGAGTCGAGAGCCCCATTCACACTGCTGCTGACTACACCAGCCTGGGACACTGGGACATTTAGAGCTTTTACTTTAGATTCAGATCTTTTTACTCTGTCCAATACTGGAGAGATACTGGAACTGGAGTGCATTTCTTGCTGAGGTTGTCTATATATATTTGCCTGAGCTCCAACATTACTTGTCTGTTTATGAAACTTGAGGTTACTCGGGGCTGTGCTGTTTGAGTCAGTCACTGAAAAGTGAAGGACTTTGTTCTGTGGAGGGTGACACTGTTTAGCTTTCCCTGTTTGCAACAGTTTTTGTTGTATAGATGGGGAAGCCTTATTTTTATGAGGATTACAGGACAGAGGAAGCACATCTTTACCAAGCAGGGCTGGAGGGCATCCAGTGCGTCTGGCTTTAGCTAGAGCCTTGTTTCTATAGCCGTTTTTGTTAACGGTGTCAGGATTGTATTTGTGCATCAGCCTCTGGTGCATCATTAGGACTTCTGGGTAAAAGGTTCGGTACGTACAGAACGGACACGTGCTGGGTGCTAGCAGGCCTCGAGCAGCTGAAACCACTGAGCATTCTTGTGAAGTCCCAACAGACAAGTTCAAGGGTTTTTCTTGAGAGTCCACCATATGTTTGTAGCTTTCTGTGTGCTCTCGCACATCATTCACATTTTTCCCATCCTTTAAAGCACAAACATACTGGACATCATCGCCCTCTGATGCCACAGAAGCCTCTCTCTCATGAGGACCCGTGGGCTGAGCTTCCTTCGTTTCCTTCTCAGCCTTTACTTTTTCCGGATAAGGAGTGGACACATTCTCGTGTGTTTGATTCGAACTGTTACAAACTGAACCTTTGTTCGATCCCCTAGAATCATTTTTCATTCTTAACAGGATTGTGCTGCCTACTGTATTATGTAAGGACAGAATTTCCTTCTGCTGCTTGGCAGGTGGGCAGCCCTCAGCATCTTTGGCACCATCACAAAGCCTCTTCAAATTTTTGGTTTCTTGAGCACCACGAGCAGCCAGCAAGAGCTCCGTCTCCTGACTCTGTAAGGAAACTTTGCTGTCATTTTTCACGTCTGCTGCACTATCAGCTTGCTTGTCCTTGTGATGCCTCTCTAAATGATACCTCAGTGAAGTTTTCTGTGCTGCTGCATACTCACAGAATTCACATTTGTACGGTTTTTCACCTGAAACACAGTTTTTATCAGTGAATAAGTTTGATACAGTTTGATTTGAAGTCTTGAACACAGTTAAAGACAACAAGGGAATAATCTAGATTTAAAATATAAAAATGGATTTTTCCCCTTTCCCCTTCTACATACTAACAATTCCCAAACTCATCTAAATCGTTTCAAGTAGTACATCTTACTACTTTCGCTAACTACAGTGACATCTTCTGGTTACGATGAAGATATTTTCCACACGTTCCCCGTGTTTGGAGATGGTAGCTGACAATATGTTTGGCAGAGATAAGCAGTAAGTATAGCTGTGGGTCAACTCCAACAACTCGTAGCCCTTGATCATACCATAAGTATGCTATTCAACAACACAAGTGTTACAGTTCATCTATAAATAGAGCTGTTTCAAAAGAAACAGGGATTTACATTAACAAAAGTAAAAAGCCTTTGCCTGGGTTTGCAAAACAAAAGTTGAACTGAAAAAATAGACACATTTTTTTCCCAGGTAGCAGCAATTGGCAGACAATCAGCTTAATACTTGGCAATTAGTTTCAAACCCTTTTTGTTTGATTGCTTAAAGAAAAAAAAAAAATTTCAAAATACAGTAAAGGCTGTTAAGAATACAACATAATTAGCCCTATTTGAAAAGATTTACATTTATGTAAATAATGAATTCCTTTTGAGAAACTGCAGTTACAACTCTTTCAGCAATAAAGCGAGTTTTATTCTTAAAATAATTCAAGGCAATTTTTCTGTTTTTCTTGAGTAAAACCCAGCGTTCCGTCCGCCTGGATTCAATAGACCTTTCCCCTCCCGCAAAGGTGAAGCCCATTTACCTGTATGAGTTCTGAGATGAATATTGAGGTAATAATTTGAGCGAAAATATTTTCCACAATAGCTGCATTCTCTGGAGGCTCCAAGGTTTTTAACTTTTGCTCTTTCCAAACCATCTTCATTTTTATCTTTGGGAGAAAATATAGCTATATTATGAAGAGCAAATGCAAATTTGGAGTCCCCTTTAAAATTATAAGCAACTATCCTAGGTATCAGTATTAGGAAAAAGCAGAGTGAGGGACTGTTGTCAGCTCCTCCTGCAGGCGTGTGGCTGCTCCACACAGCCACTCGCAACACACAGCAAAAAAGCTAAAAGATTTTCATCTGTGTCAGGTAACATTGGTTAGTGACTGTAACAAAGAAGCTCCAGAGAACAAACAAGATGTAAAACAAGGTTTCAAAACACTAAAGACCACCACGGTATCTTTAGTGACTCAATAGAACATAAAGGAGAACAGTCTAGCTTAAAAATTTCTACAGGTTATAAGCTATATTCTTATCTTAAAAGTAATGTTTGAATTGGCAAGTGCCATGAATCAGATTGTAAAAGTACTCTGTGCACCACAGCAAAACAGAGGGGAAGAAAGCTGGGCAAGAAGATGAGCCTTTATTTATGTACTACTCAAAGGACTGTTGTGCCTGCAAAACATCATCATTAACTTGAAACAATAATCTTGTTAAGAAACATTAAATGTTGAACTTTTGGCTAATACAGCCATAGGGAAGTGACCGGTGTTGCTGGTTCTGCAAAATATTTTCCAGGAACAAATTCACAGTTTAAAAATTGGTTTCATGCAACTGCAAGCAGCAATAGTTACCACTAGAGGGTGGCAAGTACAGCATAATGTCTAACAAGAAAGGGGAGAAAGTTTATAAACAAAACACTATTCAAACCAACGTTTCTTCGGCAGATTGAATCAAAAAAGCATCACCATAATTTAAGTAAAAAAAAAAAAAATCCCATGTCCAAGCTGACTAGAAAGCTACAGTGGGAGAATGGAGAAAGAAGGTTTAAGATATTAAATTACCTAAAAAAAAAAGAAATATCAAATAGATGTCATAAGAGTTCTCAGAAGCTCGTGTCTTGGAAAGCTTTTATGCTGCGAGTACTGAGCACGGCTGAGCTTCAGCACAGAGAAGCCAGGGCTGTTTAAAACAAACAGACCAAGTCCCAATAAGGATGACTCAGCAGCTCGCAATAAAAGCCGCCGCCGCCGCCGCTGCTCTGGACAAGGCACTGCGGCAAGTTCGCGTTAGGTAATAACTTTATTCCTTGGTACTGCAGGCAAAATAAAGGGCTGCACATTACCAGAAATGGAAGGCAGTTGTGTGTGCCAGGACATTCTGTACGTTATGTCTTTTCTTGAGATTATGCAAGTGTCTGTTCTTTAAGCATGTCCCACAGCGCGAGACTAGCTACAGCTCTCTGCTATTTTGTTTAGTCCCCAGACTTGCAACTTTTTCTTCCCCCCAGTGAGGGTGCATTTAGGATCAATATCACATGTTCTCCTAAAGCACAGCAAGACTCAGAATTAATCCTGCATTACACACACAGACCCACCCTGACAGAGAACTGTTTATATGGCCTTCCAGGGAGAGGAGTTACGGACCTCTTCTACATACACCATGTCCACATATTAACAACCTTTGTGCATGTCTTTATGAAATTAATTTACACAGTTGCTGGTGCTGGCATTTAGGCCTTGAAGTTGCATAACATTCAAAAATATACAACATGCAGTCACACAGAGAAGAGTTTAGAACTATCCTTTACTTCTCAGGACCCTCATAACTGCTGGTATCAAGTATAAGATGTTTTCTGCCCTTTCTCACAAGATGCAGAAGTATGAGAAATGCAGCAGCCTCAGACATAATATCTGTAAGACTATGTGCTGGATGGGAGGGCTATGTAATACACCAGAGTATCCTGTAAAACTAACAGCCACGCTACTGACATGCAGGGAAAAGGGGGAGACAGTGCCTCTGCCTAGACAGATTGCTATTAAAACTGGAAGAGTAATTCTAGCAACCCAAATCATAAATGTAAAGAGCTCAAGAAACTTGAGAGATCTCCGTGCGAAGGTATCAGAAGCGCTTCCCTTATTTTTAATCTTTTTCCCTTCCCCACGACAGTCTCTGGGCAAGTTCTAAAAAAAGATAATGCACAAGACACCATCACCATTGAGGAGATTCTGAATACTACAGTTACCGCTATCCAAATCTAACATACTCAGAAAGCTCCTCACCTAAATTAAGTGTTTCCGGAAGCCCATCCTCAGATCCATCTTCAGAACCTCCTTCCACTCGTTCCACTGCTCCATTTTCATCCAAACCTACAATCATCCCAGCACAGCAGGACCTGGAAGCAGCTGAAGTCTCTCCGTCTGTTCGCCTGTCTCTCTTGTGCACTCTGGAATGGAGGACTAGCTGGTGGTAGGTTCTGAAGGCTTTGCCGCACTCGGAACAGTGTGTTGGTTTCTCTTTGTTTTGGGACAGTTTAGAATCCATTTCCATAGAAGGCACTTCACCAGAATGCTTCAATTTGTCTTGGGCTAAGTTACCATTCCCTGTATAGCTGTTGTTCTTGGTTACTTTTGACTTCCCTGTAGTTTCAGCCTGGCTACCTTTATTTGCATTCCAAATTTCACCGAGTTCTTCTTTATCAGAAGATGAATCATCATTGTCTGTACTTCCTTCTTGGCCCGGTTCTTTAATTTGGCCATGACCAACTGCAACTTTACCTTTGGTAGCCAGCTGCCATGCTTGATATGTGTTGAATGGATCTAGTTCAGCTATCCATTTAACAGGCTTTTGTGATTTGTCATTTTCTGGAACCAAGTTTGGTCTCAAGTTCAAGAATCGCAGAAATTCTTCTCTTTGAGAAGTTTCTTCTTGATTAGACTCACTAGTCACTTGGGGGCTTTCACCATTGGGTACTGATTCTTTGGTGTGCACTTTACTGTGCTCAATTAAAGTCTCTTTATTGAGAAATAGGAAACCACAAACCATACAAATTTTGTAAGGTGACGTTACATTTTCAGTTACGTGCTCCTGCACCACCTCATTTATTGTTACGGGGCTCTCAGACCCCTGTTGGAGCTTGTTTCTGGAACCCGGCTTCCCAGTATGTGTTCTCATGTGATTTTTAAGGAACCACGGCTCTTTAAATCTTCTTCCACATACATTACACCAATACGTGAAAGAGTCTTTATGCTTTTTCATGTGTGCTTCAACATCAAAAGCCTCATCAAACGTTTGTCCACAAACCTCACAACTAAGTTCTTCACTGTCCTTCTCATTGTTTGGCAAGGACAGATTTGTTCTTACTTGACATTTATCTAGACGACTGAGATACTCTGCTTCAACACGCAGGACAGCTGGTTCACAAAGGGTGGGCCTATGCTGTGTTAAAACATGCTTACCAAGCTCTTCCGGATGTTTAAAAGACTCATCACAAAACATGCAGTCCAGAGGCATGCAACCCTCAGCTTGCATTAGAAACTTTTCTTGCAAGCTTTTATAAGAAATTGTATTTGTTCCTTTTATTGTCATTGAGGCATCATTATTCTCCATCTGTGCACCAACAGTGCTGGCTATTCCATCCGGTCCATCCATGTATGCCAAGAGAGGCTGAGTTGGCATCTTTCCGACGTTCTGTTCCCTGTTGCGTGGTATAATAAAAGGTTTCAGGTCTTTGGGGATACTCACTGATCACTATAAGGACACTTTGTAATGTTCTCCAACGCGTGCTTGCAAGTCCGCTCAACTAAAAGACCTCCGCCAGGAAAAGGCTTTTTCCACAAGGGTTACTTATTTTTTCATCTTTCTGTGTTCACACATCACTGAAAGAAAATCCGCAGGTTCTCTCAGCAACGGATTGAGGTTTCTTGAACTCTCTCTTCTGATTTAGCAAGCCTGTAGAAACAGTCAGTTGCACTTTTTTTGTACAAATATTTCAAATGGTTGTATTGAGCAAAACACACCCAAGGAGAATTTCAGTGCCACAAAGAACTCCACCACCTGCAAGAGAGAGAAAATAGTGTAAGACATGTCAAGAGAGCAATGAAAACCAAACACTCCCTTCAAACAACCATGGCATGCTTTAATAGGCAACAAGGGACAGCTGGGAGACACGCTAGTCCCTTTTCTACCTACCATAGTTGGAGTAAACAGCATAGACTTGAACAAGTCCGTATTCCACTACCTGCATTCCTGAATTCACAGAGCTACACAAAAAGCAACGTTTTATCTATTATCCATTTTAAACCTATTCTTACCCACTTACACAAAGTTGCTGAATCCCTATTTTAGTGGGAACCTTAACGAAATTCTCAACAAGCGAATGCAAGAAGCCAAATGATGTCCTCAGACCTGTGAAACCAACTCAGTAGAGACACAGCAAAACTTTGCTTGTTTGCTCTCTAATGTACTTCAAACAGAAGCCAATTTTTTTCTTTTCAAGATTAGACCACCTGGAATTGGTTTTCAGAGTTCTGGTGCACAGTAAGCGCCAATATAAATCCTTGTATTAAGAGCCATTCACTAACATCATTACTCATAGCTTCTAATATCACAGAATCCAATTTAAGTCCATAAGAAATTGATACTCTGTTAGCAGCAACTGGTGGCTACTCTTTCTGCTGCTGAGTCAGTATTGTGGAGACAGGAACTCTGGTCCATTAACTTCTTTGGATAAATGAAAAGTCTTCGAAGCTAACAAACAAACTAAAGAGAAAACATTCTGAGATGAGGCACGTGACTATTCAATGAAAAAAAGAATGTGTTCAAGGTTTGACTAAAAGCTCAAAAGTTTTTCAGGTTATTTCATAAAAGCCATCTGGCCAGTGATTTGCATTTCTCCAATTAATATACCTCAAAACAATATGCACTATAACAAAAGACAGTATGTACAAGGCAGCTTTAAATTTCATCTCAATCTCTGTCTTGTTATAATTCTGGGAAAGAAATACGTTATTTTTCTTCACTTCAGGCTTCCTTGGGCTTTTTCTCACTAGCAGCTGATGTGCCTTCTGATCCACCTAGTCAGAAGGGCATCCTTCAACCATTAGATCTGAAACATTTTGGTGAAAGTCAGACAGAACTTGAACAGTTTACGTAGGTCAAGGGCCCACCAAGGAGCACATAAAGCTCCCATGGGCCAACCTTCTGCTGGAACAGGCCCCGCTAGCAGCTGTGCGGGGGGAAGCAGGACCTTTAATCAGCTGAAAGGCATATTTATAGACCACAAGTTTGATACGATGCCTTCAATTATATTGGAAGCCTTTACCTACCACAGAACAGTGAAGTCCAGGCACAGTTACTACCTGGAATGGAGATGTGACAACTCTTTGCTAGGAGAAAAATGGATCCAGCATTGCACTAATCTGTGGCACCGAGAAAACTTTTTGGGTTTAATTTGCAGAGTCAATGGCTCTTTATATCTTTTTTTTTTTTTTTGGCCATCATGCAGAAAAAAAAAATCTGGAACCTAATGAGCCTTTGGAGCTCCTCACTGCCCAGTCCTCTAATCCAGGTCTAGACAATGATCTTACCAAGGTCACCTCTGGCCTTTTCTGATTGATCACTTGTCAAGTTAAACACAAAGACTAGAGGGAGCCCACAGGGTGGAAAGAGGAAGAGCAAACAAGCCACTAGCTGGCAGGTTGATGGTTCATCCGAATCTTCTGCAGCCAAACTCTTTTATAACTATGTCCTTTAGCCCAGCTTTGAGTTTAATCACTGCCATTATTAACACTTCCTCTCCTACTCTGCTAGCACTTCAAAAAAATCTTTTAGAGCGCTCAGGTCCACGGCCACGCTTCTGAATTTCTTCTGTTTCACCCTATGCTTCTGCTTTTCTATCTTTCCTACTTAGTCATAACTTTCCAGCTTTCACACACTCCAAATAGGCAGGTGGAACACTTGAAACTGAAGTATTCACAAAGCTTTCCCCTTTTTGGAAAGCATAAGAAAAAAACATATCAAAGCGTGCTGGCTAGCATGTTTTACTGCATGTTTTGACTTGCTGTTTGTTCTATTGCTACTATAGCTTTAAGATGTATTTTTACACAACAGGATAACATGCTGTGGCAAAGCTCATGTGCTTAAATGGTGACTATTTGCCTGAAAATAATTTACTTGCAAACTAAAAATGAATACCAGCTTTGCAAGTCTCCTAGAGTGAATATCAAGGCAAGCTAAAAAATTAATTTGCTTCTGTGTTTAGTGTAGTCAGAGATATAGGCAAGGGTTTGTGCAATAATGGGTATAAGAATCATTCCACACAAAAGCCAAAGGCACATTGGAGGCATGAAGTCAGAGCCAAACTCCAAACAGTGCCTCAATTCCCACATACCAAATTGAGGTCCTTGCTGCTGTCTCTACAAACACAGTACTCACTGCGTGACACTGCACTATACACATACATAGAGCAAAAAGAATCAAAGAGAGGAGAAGACCAAAGGAAGAATTAGTAGAAATGCACATTTACTCTCTGTCCTTCACAGGGCAGGTTTCAGCATTCAGAAACAAGTTGAAGAGACATCCTTTTAACAGGAATCACCGCACAGTTCTCTTCTAACTTAACCTAACATGCAAACACTGCAAAAGCCTATAAAGCCTTCATGATTTGTCAGGATTTAGGACATTAACCTGAGTTGAGTCTAGGAAAGGTCTGAGGCTGGTCATCATCTCATGTAAATCCACCTCAAACAAGTAAGATTTTACCTGGAAACCCCTTAGAAAGTGATCTAATTCAATCTCATCTCATTTCAATATATTTGAGAATTACTTAAATAGTTAAAAAAAAAAACACAAAAAAATCAACTTGTTTTCATGATTGCATATATAAGTACACGGCACATACTCTTATGAGATCATGAGAAGAGTTTAACAGAAGTTTGAGTCTGAATTTCATTGGGTATCAATAGGTTTGAACAGCTAGTCCTTCCAAGACGTCCTCCCTTGCTCTACAGAGCACTTCACAGCCAAGGGCGAACCTCTGCTACCACCAAATGCTGCTGCAACTTCCCCTATTAATAAGGGGCTCCTGGCACTCCACCCTTTGGAAGAACTGGCCGCAGGTCATCCTCTAAGCATGGCAAAGCAGAGCAAGACACTCCTGTTTGATCATCTGAAATGTTTGTCTGCAATACCAGCAACTATTTTCTTAAATACTGGATACAGGAGATAATAGTCACAGACTTGAAAACAACCTGCAGATGGCATTTCTGAAGGAGAATGCAGGTGTAATTTAGCAGACTTGCATTCAAACTGACATCAAGAATGACAGTAGTTACAAGGCGAGCTAGACTCTAGTGGATTTTTTCAGCTGGTGATTGCATAGTTCACTCCGATTAGATAGATGGCTTAATAAGAGCAGGACATGATTCTACATTCCCACTCTTTAGACAAGCTAACACATGCTGAAACTATGAACCAAATACCCGCTCTAGGATTTTATCCACTATTAATAAAACTTTTCTTCCTAGTAAAGATAATGTAACACCTTAGAGTCAAAAACCAAAAATGCTGATTAATTACATTCCTGTTACTCAAAACCCTGTAGGCAGCAGCAAAACTGTCAAGAGCTGCCCTAATTCTGCACTACTACTAAAGCAAACAACCTGCAGTTTTGGAGAGCACTGGAACCATCTGTAGCTCAACAAAAATCCAGTATCTATGGGCTTCTGCAGTATTCTTGACTTGCAGATATCAACAGGCCAGAGGACACATACACAGTACGGGGTACAATATATTAGTCTGGACAAAAAAAACAGAACAAAAACCCATTCTTTCCAATATCTGAGGAAAAAGAACTATAATTTTACCACTCAAGGTTAAAAAAAAAAAATGACCTACTCCTCCTCACACTAAAAAAACCTAGACTTCTGACTCCCACATCGCCATCTGTGAAAGGCAACATGCATGTGGGACTGCCATCCAAGGCTCGCACGTGCCACAGGTGGATTGGATTCCTCCCCCCCATCCCTTCCTCTACACACAGGTAGAGTGATCAGCACTTCTTGACAGTTGCTAGCATATTTCTGTCCAAAAGCAGCAAGTTTTTCTCTTCTATTATTACAGAACTATTCAGGCTGTTCTCTACTATCTACTCAACTTCAACCTTTCAACAGCCTCAAGTCTGTGCATTTAAGAAGCCATAGTTCATGCTGCATTTATTTGCTTATGTGACATTTAGTCAACTATTTCAACAGGTCTGCAGCAATATCCATTGCTTTTATAAACACCACAACACATATAAACAAAAATTGAACTGGACAGATGAGAACATCTTGCCTTCGTTGCACTTATTACTGAACCTCTGAACCACACTGAAAAGCTGCTGCATACAAATGAATTATTAAAACAGACAAAGTTTTAATTAAACGCCTGTAGAGAAGTTTAATTAAATTACGCAACCAAAGACTACATATTACAGTCTCAAGATTTCTTTGGGAAATGACCTATCAGTAGTAATTTTATTGCAATTCTACTTCCTGCATTTCAAAATTTCCATAAACATGTAATAAAAATTCTAGACACACCTTTCAGAGAACAGCAAAGTCCAATCATTGTATTTTCTGTTTTAAACACCACAGAGCTACAAACAAAAATTGCATGCTAGTATCATGAAAAACAGCTATACGTTACTAATTCTAGGCTAACAAAAACAATTATTGTTAAATTATAAAAAACTACTAGAACTATTACAGAACTTCGCCGAGTTGCTGCAACAGTTGCTTAAAAACAGAAGTTAAAAAACTGGAAGAGTTGCAACTAAGAGCTACATTTTGGAATTGATCTTTAATATATCTATAACTACCTCATCTAACTGATGATGTTAAGAGATCCTAAAATCCAAGGGCAAGTAGCAGAGCTTCTTTTGTTTACCAAGATGGCATAAGGTTCAAATCCTACCTAATCCAATGCCATCAAATAAGAAACTTATACCGCCCCAAACCCTTTTTTCCTCAACATATTTATGCCTGAGAACAGGTTGCTTGCCTTGGCACTGCTAAATGAAGTAGGTTTTACACAGATGATTGCTTGTCTGAATCAATTGGCAAGCTACTTAATCCCCTATTTTTAAAATATAAAATTTTACTTTTTCAAGTAAAGCTTCAAGCCAGTTCTGTTTTAAGGATATAAAATGAACCATTTAATATCATCACCTTCTCTGCAAATGTGTAACAACCCTCTTCAGAACACCTACCTTAGCTGGTTACAACTATATTCAGGGACAATATTGAACTTCAAAATCCAAAAGAAAAGCCTAAGCCAAGACTGAACTTAACTTATAATTTAAATTCTATCTTTGATTTGAGTATGACCAGCACAAAAGCATGCCAGTTGCTCCACATCTCCAAGTAGTAACTAACAATTCACAAGGTCCAAACTCCCAAGATGCCCAACCCAGAGGGCACCAGGACACCATGTACCAGGTAGGACTTGCAGGACCAATGAGATACAAAAACAGTTGTGCAGAGATGGGACACCCTTGCCCTCAGAAGGCTCATTATTCTGAAGCATGAAAATTCAAGTCTGTCTCCAAAAAAAATTACTTTTTTAAATTGCAATCATTCTCCACTTAAGAGAAAAGCATGTCTGGGTCACTTCCCACAAGGTGTTTTCCTGCATTGCATGGAAATCCCTTTCCTATCCCAATTTTAGGGAAGAACAGTCCCTAAATCTAGGAGGCAACACATGTTATTTGCTGCATAGACTGTGACCTCATTTCTGAAAGAGTATGACTGTCCATCTGCCTGTGACTTAACTTAAACACTGAAAAGCTATAAAAGTCAGCATAGATAAAGCATTATTTTGCAGAATAGCACAAGAGTCAGCTTTTCTTCACAGTACTATATGAAGCCAATAACTTACTCTTCATTACTGCACATTCTATTACTGTCTAGGGAAGGGAAGAGATATTCCCTTCTATCTTTTAACAGTAAATCATATTAACACAACTTCCCAGTTCAGTTCTTTGTTCATGGAGGAGTCTGGAAGTAAACCTAGCATTTTCTCATCCATATATGTATTTTTTTATGCAAACCATTCAAGTATAAAAATGCTTTTAAATAAAAAAGCTTGTTAACAGTCCAGTCTCATAAAGAAACAACATGCATACTTTTAGAGGAAGCGGAGATTTGGGGGGAGGAAGGGGAGGAAGAGAGTTGTTTGTTTCAGTTGCAGTAAAGATCAAAATGAAGGTAACATTTGGGTTGAAAAGAGAACATAAAAGATCACCCCATATTGGAGTTTCTACACCCTAAATGCTGTACACTGAAGTCATCTTGATAGTCTTCGTCTTTCAGGTTCAAAGCTTTGAAAGTTATCCTTATTTCTTAGGAGAGATTTTCATGGTTTATCATTTATGTTCTCTAGAAGAGGCACTATATTTTCCTCAGTTACAGTCCTTTCTAATGCAGCTACAGAATTTTATAATGCAGTGATATTAACTTAATCCATAAAAACCAATCTGAAGAAACAGACTGACATATACCAGAATAAAAGAATGTCACTACTGAAGCATCCCTCCACAAAAATTTTAGAACTATTTTATGCAAAATGTCTTTTTTAGTCATGTCAGACAGACATATTTTTAAGTCACCTTCCCCCTTAAGTCTAGTAAACAGGATTTTATTCACCCGTGGAAAATAACTTGTAGTTAATAATGAACAATATTGTGAAAACTCTTTCTCCCCATTTCAGTCATCTACACCATGTACACAGAGGATATCCTTTCTCTAAAGGAGCTTTTCCTGTGGAGTCCTTTTTTCTTTAAGGCTATATGTCTAACAGTATTTTGGCAAAGGATGGATGAGCTGAATGTGTCTCCTCAGTGAACTGAATGCCTCTTCTATCAAAAGATGTAATTATTCCTTTTAAAGCAGAGAACATATAAGCTTGCATCATTTTGCACATGTTTTTCCTCCACTGAGCAAGAGCAAATATAAAAAGAGACTAATTCTTGGCATTAAAGGAAGAAGTATTACAAATTAAGTATTGACTTTTGAAGATCAGAAGGACTGTTCTAATAGCCAGAGCTCATACCCTCCCCTGTCCCATATTTAGAAAAAATTTCTTAGGGAGCACAAAACCAAAGTTTACTTTAGGCTCTATGAAGTGGCCACTACCTGCGTAAAGGCTGGAAGATACAAGGCTATTCCGTTTCAAACAAGTCTGGGACACATTCCCCTGCTGCATAAGATGATGCAACTTCATTAAATCAAGAGGTTGCATACACTTAAACTGGCAATGACCCCTTATCTTACAAAACAGTTTATTGTTCTCCCCACAACAGGTAAAGACCATCTTGGTAAGGTAAGCGATATATTTAGTTTGCTCAGTCTCACCTTTCAGAGTCTGCTTTTTTTTTTAGCCTCGGTTTTAACCTGAAATAATGTATTCTCAGAGATCTTAACAGCAAGTTTGACTGTTCCACTTCTGGGCAGAAGGACGCTAGACCTCTCCACCACTACAAAGAAATGGTAAATTTGGAGTGTACCAAATTAGACTTAATTCCTTCTTAATTCCTTCCAGGAGGTTCCTCCATAGCAATTAGATAGAAGTTGCACCCCTTTGGGCAGCAGAGCTGAAGAAACAGGAAAAGATATTATTTGCTATTGCT
The DNA here is from genome assembly GCA_013398735.1 of Nothocercus julius. NCBI lineage: Eukaryota > Metazoa > Chordata > Aves > Tinamiformes > Tinamidae > Nothocercus > Nothocercus julius. The sequence continues at coordinate 1,195,545 of VZSV01000029.1, read as the reverse complement.
GTAAACGAGAGAAACAAGTAGCCACTTCTAAACAGTTCACTGTGTTAAAGTCATTAATTTTCCCTAGTTCTCCCCCCTGTTTCAGCTTTGCCTCATATATCTTGCCCACAACAGCACAGACCCCAGGTGCTTGGAAGAGGGCAGCACCCTTTCCCTGCACCCCTGAAGTTGCCGTGTTCAAACACAGCCACAAGGGAAGACACATTTAGGTCAATACATAAATCATCCTGCAGGTTAACATCTAAAGACACTAAAATAGACAAGAGCTGGAAATAGACATTTCCAATAGCTGCCTTTTCTTCCACACAGGTAGGAGCCTCTTCTAAGGACTGGCACAGACTAATGGAACTTCTAGCAACAGTTCTGCTCACTAGTGGGCTGTAGAGATATATGCCATGATTTAATCTAACATACTGGGGCTCCAGAGTCCCAAACTGTGCTGAGAACAAGAGGCAGGATCCACCAGAAACTGGCCTTTCTACACAGAGACATTAGGCAGCAATGCCACATACCAAACTGCACTTCTGCCAGGGTAGAAAGGAGCAGGAGGGAAGAGATCAGAGACAAACGTTAAACAGAAGCTTTGGTTTCTCTAGATCACCTTTATATCTATTTTCCTGATAAAGTATTAAACGTTATAACCTTCTGAGAACACCTAATTTGCTTTCTCCTACCTAAGTACCTAAAGGAGCAGAGACTGACATAAACCCCAGATTTCACTCAAGGATTTCCCCCAACCTGTTCACAACAGTTACCAGAACACTGTATAAGCACAGTGCAATGGTCCTTATGTAGTTTGTGTCGGAGGAAAACTGCACTACATTTTATTACACGGAAAAATGCAAGTGTACCCATTGTGCATGAGCAAACTCAGACTTTGATACTTCTAGTTACATAAAATCTTCAGCACATAGAAAATCACTATCCACTATAGTCAATTATTCACTTATACTAGGACAGGTTTCTGTTCACATTTTTAAGTCACACTGATCTACATACGTTTTTCCTGCATATTCTAACCACATTTCCTCTCATACTTTCTTTTGTAATACTCAAGGCAGCTGATAAACATTCCACTTTCTGCAACTGACTCTTCAAGACACTGCATTTCCAAACATGTATGTCACCTTTATTTTTCATTTATAACTCATTTTTCCTAGTACCTACACTGGTTTACTTTGAAACGGAATGTTTCATTATGCCAATTAACCAAGTACAAGGCCTCC
>VZSV01000029.1:1140855-1189548 GCA_013398735.1 Nothocercus julius | reverse complement strand
GCCCAGGGCTGCTGCCCTTCTGCGGGCGGCAGGAGTTGCGCTTCACGCACGTTTCCCTTCGCACACCTTTCCCCTTACATACGTTTCCCTTCAGACACGTTTTCCCTCAGGAACGTTTCTCCTCAGACACGGAGGGCGCGGTAGCCCCGTGTCCTGAGGCGGGGGGAGCCGCGGAGAAGATGGCGCAGCCTCCGTGAAGGGGAGCGCAGGCCTCGCCCCCCACCCCCACCCCCCCATGTTGTGTTTTGTTGTGTTTTGGTTTGTTTCTGTTACGTTTTCAGGAGTCCCGGTGACCTCCAAGCGCTGCGGACTTCAACAACAAAAAGGCCACTCGCGGGCAGCTGTTTTCCTGCCGTTGTGTGTGTGTGGGGGGGACGTGCCCAAAAAAGGACAAGAATTTCCTAATTTTGCATTTCTTCCCTCTGGCAGTCGTGGTTGGAAGTGCTGGCCTGGCATAGCGCTGCTGCTCTGAAGGAGTATCAGCACGGATACTGCGGTTAAGTGTCTTAAATGCAGCAGTTAAACAGTTAAAATAATAATTTTCAGCACCTCACTTGCCACTGAGAAGCTTTTTCAGGAGTTAAAGGTAAATGGGATCAGGAATACAGTTAGTAGAGCACTTAACAGCCTCTCCCAGACTCCGAGGTTAGCACCTCCTTCAAGGAAATGGGATAAGAAAGAGGAGTTTCCATGTGGTCCCTTCTCTTGTTTTCTTTCACCCAAAGATACGTGGGGTCTTGTTAAACCAACATCATTACCAATGACTTTAACATCATTAGGTTTAGAGCACACCCACAGGCTTATCAAATATTAAAATCACCCTGCCTGAATGGAGTGTATTTCTAAAATAATTGCCTCTGAAATTAGGCATTTTTTATTTTCTTAAACAATTTTCAGACTCTTTTTCCAATCTAAAATGAGAAACACTACTCAGATGGAAATTTTGCTCACTTATATGGCAAATAAAGATTAATCAAAAACATGACAAAATGTGGTAATATACTTTCTCACCACATAATAATTCTGGAAGATGAAGTATCTTTATTGGCAAATCTAAGTCTTCCATCACACTAACTTGAAACAGAATTCTCTAATGAAAAGAAGGCCAAAACTTTTCACTAGACTCAGCTTTTAGAAGCTGTATCTCTAAGATCCCCCCTTCAACTAGTCATGTAGGTAAAGGATGCACCTTTACCAGTTCCCTGAAAGGTAGAATACGTTTGTGTGATTCAGATGTATAAAGCAAGATCAGGGGGTTTCTCTGCTCCTCTGCAGGTTTTAAAACATTAGGCCTTGGTCCTGCTGCTCAGAGTGGTGCCTCATGGAGAGTTTTGAGATGGTACAGGAGGAAAGTGAGGTAGAACTTGTTGCACACTGAGCAGTTTTGTTTGTTTCTAAGTGTGATTAAGTTTACAGCATGATATGTCTGAGGAAGGTGTTTATGCACACATACAAAGGATTCAGCTCTATTGCAAGAGTTTCACATTTCTTTTTAAGTTGCTGCACGTTAATTTGTACTATGTGACCAAACCTGATCCCACAAACACTCCCAAGTTTAAGCACAGAAATAGGCCATGATACTTCAGTGGGACCCATCACATCAATATAACTATTGGCTATCTAAAAATGGCAGCGTGGAAAAAAAGAAGAGTGAAGTAGGATGTAAATAGCAATGTATGTGTGTGTGCTAACCAGTTTTGCTGTTCTTAATGTTCTGAGTCACGTGACTGCCTTAAAACTCAGGGCTGTTAAAATTTAATCTTTTTACTGTCTTGTCATTTTAATATTCTAAAAGTCCATATATTGAAAACTTACAAACAACTTTAGTACATACAAACTTCAAGAGAAATTAAATTTGTGATTCTGCTTTTAAGAGGGTGTCCTAAAGGATTCAAAGAAAATTGTCGGGTTTTGCAATACTTATTCTCATAACATGTCAACACCCATTGCTTTTTTCACCTCTTCGTAAAGCTTTTACTTTTTCAGGTGAAATGTACTGACCTTAGAATGACAAAGAGTTTCACCGATGTCAGGACTTCACTCTGGATGACTCAGAAGCCGAGTGTTTTTTTATCCACTAAGATATGATACCACTGTGGAAAACATAAGAAAATAAAAAGACTGTTTCAGGAAAAATGAGAGGCACAGAGTATGTTCAAACTTTGTTTCCTCCTTTTTTTTTTTTTTTTCCCTCAAAATGTATCATGTAATATCACATTACAGGACTGAAATGAAAACATCCAATTTATTTTTACAGATTAGCCACAATGACCTCTGTGATTTATGTTCATGCCTCTGGAAATGTTTGATATGAGACAAGGGCCAACTTGTAAAAATAAATCCCATATTTTCTTCTCCCTCTGTTTTGCCTTGTGTTGAGGACATTTGCTGCCTTTCTGGAGTTGCTTCAGCCACTGATGTATTATGTATGAAGTAAAAACTTCTACACTAACACACAGGAAAGACTGGCCAGTCTAAAGACCTGTGTTTACTAGTATATGTTGCCACACAATCTCACAATATTAAACTTAGCCCCAAACTAGACTTTGGAACCAGGCAGTAAGCCCAAAATAGTGATAATCTCCTCCATAACAACAGAAAAATAATGTTGTTGAAAGCAGAAAAGTTATGTTTCAGTCCCCAAACAACTAATGTAGTAAAATCTGTGTTGAATTTCTTTTAAAACTATGCAATTCACATAAAAATTCATATTAAAGGTCCTGCAAACCGGTTTTAAGTCTTGCACTTCTGCATACTGCATATGAGAGAACACTAGCTGCCAGAGAGATACTGAAAACAGAGCTGATCAGGCAACAGGAAGCCTTTACCTAAATTTAAGTCTTTCGAGGGTTAGTGTGTAGTGTGGATGTTTGTCTAAAATAACCGACCCGAGTAGTAAAATATCCAGCCTATACCTAGGAGCAGGACATCAGCCAAGTTTCATTCTTTTGCACAGGGACGTTCTCATTTTAGATTCGTATTTAGGCAGCTATTAAATCTGGACCGTCTTGTGGTTAAGGCACAAATGGGATTTAGGGGATCTGGGCTCAGTCCCAACTCTGCCACAGACTTCCTGTGTGATCTTGGGCAAGTCTTCGCACTCACAAGTCTCACAAAATTTGGCAGTTACTTTTTTTCCTCCTTTAAGCCCCTGCTCTAGCAGTCAAGTCATTACATGAAATTCTCAGTTTCCTGGTATGAAGAGATAAATAAATATGCAATGTTTTTGTTTTTAAGGAGATAAGCTTGAAATTGTGATCGAAGTGGAACCTAAAGGCTAAAAGTTAGAAAACAAATTTTAGAAGTCCTTTAAAAAAAAAAAAAAAAAAAAAGATTTGGGGCATCTGGGCCATGAGTTGGAATAGAAAATTCTACCACGTTCATTTTTGTGTAACAATCTCTCTTTGTGAAACTGGGTTCGTTTTACTTTTTGCTTACAGAATTATTCATAAACTGTGAGATATTCAGAGAAGACTAGAACACAGCAAAAATCTCTTGTGAGTGGCTTTATTGGTGCTTTGTGGCTTGTTTTTGAATTTCCCCTCTGCACAAATTACTTCTTTCAGCATTATTTCAGTAACGAGTAAGAGCAAAATGTAATCGTGTCAGATGATTCGCCTGTTTTTGCCTCGGCAGAAGTACACACAGTAGTATGTTTACAGGAAACGCCTGCTGCAGAGGCAGCTTGGTAGTTAGACACGGTCTCAGATTTGACTAACATGCTCATGCTCACATGATTAGATTTACTAAATGAAGACACAGATGAGGCAGTGATGAGAAAGCTGCAAGCAATCAGGTTCTTGCAACATCAGATAATCCATGAAGCGACTTTGTGCAGTAACCGTGCACAGGGCTCCCTCCCCCCCAAGAATGTGCCTTGCTCTTGCATTAGTAACTATCTCTTAACGCATATTCAGTTACCAGCCTCCCTCTGTCATCAACAGCAGCCTTTTTTCCCCCCGCTTTGCATTCTAGGCTAAAAGTACTGCGTTCTTTAAATATGCACTTGTAGGTACTTTTACACTCATAAAAAATTCGTAGGTTTGGTTATTTTGTGTACGGCAAATTTAACATAGAACAGTTTATTTTTATAATGTGGAAGAAAGTGCAGGTTTCTCCTTTCCCTGTTTTATATATCCTGTCTGCGTAAACTCCTAGATTTTGAATCCTGGGAGGCTGCACCAACAACGCAGCTATTAAAGATTTTCTATTTGACCTTGATTTTGTTTTGTTTTCACCGAGTGTGAACTTTAACAGACTTGAGGCATTGCATGTCTTTACTTATCACAGTACATGCAGCATAGGAAAAGACATGTAAACAGAGGCTCGTTCAATAGCATGTAGCTTTCCCCAAGAAAATATAGCACTTTCTCCCAACTCATTTTGCTCAAACAACCCCCAGTTTAGTCCGTGTACTTTGCCCTGCAAATAGGTCCTTCTTGAAATGACGACACAGCATTAGCGTGTTCTCTTTTCTTATGACTCGTGGGTGAAAGATCATAGGTTTTTTTTTTTTTTAATGTGTTTTTTTTTTTTACTAAAGCACACATTACTTATTTGGTAGTGTGCATAACAAGTAAGGGTAGCAGCAGCATGGTTGTAACTGTGGTGATATAAAGAGGAGGGAGATTTGCACAGAGAGGCTATATGTTTTATTAGAGTGATACAACTAGCAAAAAAAAAAAAAGAAAAAAAAAAAGAAAAAGAAAACGAACCCTGAAGTGCTTTCAGCCCCGAAGCGCTTTCAGGCACTGCAACCCTTCCTCAGGATTGAAACAGAAATACACTTGCAACTTGCATATGTTTCCCCTGTGCAGTGAATGAAGGTAAATACCCCTGTTAAACACAACTGATGTAAAAAAAAAAGAAAAGAAAAATAAAGCTACTAGAGAAGATAAACAAAGCGAGGGTAACGAAGTCATACCTTCTGCCCAGCTCTGCTATCTGCAGCAGAGCCCCTAAACTTTTATTGTTACTTTCCACCTTGTCCCTCCTGGTATCGCAGGGCCCTTTTACGCTGAATATCAAGAGTCACATCTAGAGGGTGGCTGTTAATCCTCTCTCTTCCTTGATTAGTTTGGGCTTCCAGTCTTTGCACTCTCAGTTTATAAACTCCTTTCCTCTGCCGGGGCTATGGCAAAGTAAGAACATAGTCACCCGTGCTTGGCATCTGACACCACTCTTCAAAGAAATTTAAAAAATAATATTAAACGTCAAGCCCTGGGCAGACTACACACGCTTATAAGGGTAGATATACGCTGTAGGGCTGCTAACACCCAAGCCTAACTGTATTGCTTTGCTAGGGTAGCATTCTTAAATACCGGATTTTAACACAAGTTTCTTCCCTCCATTAGGTGAGCTTTGTTCACAGTCGGTACAAAAGAAGCTGATCTGCACCAAACCCCATGATTTTACAGACACCAAGGGTCTGAACAGCTTGGGAACTACACTGCAATTCTGACACTTGTTCTATTCTGCAAGTGTAATTTAAATGTCACCCTTTTCTGCCTCTTGAGGTCATTTTCCATTTTGCCTTCCGTGAAAGGCGTAGGAGTTTGCCTGCTCTGTCTTAATCTTAGAGAAACTTAATCAAAATTTCATGTACACCGATACTATTAATCACCACAGGTATATTGTTAAGATAATGGAAATAGTCTCGGAGAGTCTCCCAAGATTTTCCCCGAAGTGCAGAAGCCATCTCCAGGTGAATGGATGTTTCACATATGCAAAGGGCATTCAGAGCCCAAAGCTGCTTGAAAGACTGGCAGGTGCTGCTGCTGCTGCCTGTGATGCGGGGGCAGAGCCCCAAGAGCAGAACCATGGGCAAACAAACAAAATAGCTGCCTTCAAACAGCAATAACTGAGAGATCTGAGACATCCATGCGTACTAATTCAGAGTTAAGGAAATTCTCTTTTTAAAAAAAAATTTTGTTTGTTTGTTTGTTTTTGTAAGATTACCCAAGTCTTTTTGAGATGCAATCCTTGGGCAAAATGCGATGAGCTAAATGAATGTTTGGAGACCTACTTTTGTAATGCTATTTACCTTGGAGTACGTCCTCTTAGTCACCAATCGCCCTATTACAGCAACTAATTCACAGAATATGGGAGAATAGGACACAAAAAGCAATTTTTGACTCTTTCAAAACTTCACAGCGTTGAAAATAAAAATTGTCTCTCATAAAATGAAAGTGCTGATACGTTAATAATGGATGATGGGATTCTTGCACATGTGTTTATTAATTTATAAACAGCACACAGCCTCGGAATGAAAGGTGCTCTATAAATAGAAAGCTAATATTGATCAATCCTGAAGTGGTTTTACCATTCTTGGAGGACTGCAACATTTTTTCTTCCTGATCTGATAGCAGGAAGAATTCCCTGAGCTCTGCCTCTTTGTTATCAATATTTGTTTCTTCCTACAATTGCTATTGTACTTTCCTCTACACTTCCTTGTGGTATCAGAAATGCAGGAAAAAATCTGAGGCTTCTTAACATGTTGAGTGCCATAGAGCTGGTATGACAAAAATGTGCATTTGAAAGGTTATAAAAACGAGACAGCAATTGTTTAAAATGAGGTATTAGCATGACAGTTGACAAAGGCATGGTGTGTTGCCAGATCTCACTGGTTTCTAATGCTGGTTAATGAGAACAAGGATTCCTTGATCTGAGCCCCAGATAGTGGCTTCAAATGTTCTTGAACACCACGAATGCGCGTCCCCATTTTGAGAATTATTTTTCAGACACCATGAGCTGATATCATTTTACTTCAGAAAACTCTAGCTTTTTTCCCCTCCTCCTTTCACAACTGACTAGTAACCTGATCCCTTTCCTTACATTTGTTATGTTTATTTGATTTACATTTTTCTGCTTCTCTGTTCTTGCAGAAATAACGTTCCTGCAACTGTGCAAGAGCCGGCACTCAGTGCTCTCAGATAAACAGGTGATGAACATTTGCCATCTATGTTCGGGTTTAAAGGGGGAGGGGGGAAACACACACACACAGAAGTTACGCTTCCCAGATCTAAGAAGCTTTCAGATGCTGAAAACTTAAAAAAAAGAAAAAAGAAGAAAAAAAAAAGAAAAAAAGAAAAACAGCCCTAACTGCATTTTCTTTGCACAAATTCCATGCTGACTTGGCCCAAAATCTCCCAAACAATCCTGCAAGGGAAGTTTTGTCCACGCGCTGCTCGCAGCTGATCTCTGTTAGCCCCGCTCAAACACAGGCAGCGCCTGCGAGCCAGCCCGGATCCCAGACCCTGCCAAACTGCAGCGCACAGAAGAAAATGCAGAATTCCCGCTCACCTGCTGTGCTCCCCATAACTTTCTTCATTTACTGCTAGGATGAAGCTGGAGGAGAATCTGGGGCTCAAAGAGCAGGGATAGCTGCTAAATGTGCCAGAAAAAAAAAAAAAAAAAAAAAAAAGAAAAAAGAAAAAAGAAAAAAAAATCTAAAAAGCTGTTTAGCTATACGTGCAGGCCAGCATTTCAGCTGGTGCATATCAATATCATGCTATTGCCTTTAATGGAGCTACAATAATTTACAGCAGCTGTGTCTTTACCACAGCCTTTTAGCATGCGTAAGGGGAGTCGTGATTTTAAAACCTATCTTTGTTCTGCGAGGCCTAATCCTGCAGGCTTGCGTCTGGATGGGGCACCCTCTGAAGTCTGCCCATCATTTGACTGAGCGTAATTTCCCCTCCAATGTGGAAATTCAAAATTTGACACTAGTGTTTTGCTACAATGGAAGCATTGTCCGTGGGGCAGGGTAATAGCTTCCCTGCAGTCTGTTTATGTCAGGATGTTATTCAAATAAATCAGCAGATTTTTGCTTCATTTTTTTGCCATTGTTACATTATTTGCTGTATGACTATTTTTTCTTCAAAGGAAGTTAAATGTTACTTTATATGGAATTTTTTGAGAGTACGTTTTAAAGGAACGTTTATAAGAAAAATCTACACTTAAAACAACTGTTTTCAAACACAGTTTCATACCCCAATCAACTGAAATGACAAGTCAAATTGAAATGTAAACCTCTTCAGTTTATTTATCTGAGATGGTCTTATGCCAGACCATAGGGTAGGGGAAAGGTTTTTATGTGGAACTTTTAACAGAAGAGTGTTCTTCCAAAGTTAGGTGATACTATAGTTTTATAACAAAATTTTTATTAACAGAGCTTAAGACAACACAGTTTGTATCTGATTACGAAGGCAGAACATTCAGGTTAGACTATATATAACATTAAATTGGAATGTACATGTACAGGCATACTTATAGGGAAAAAAGAAAGAATATTTGTGTGAAGCACAGTGCAGTAGATAGCTGTTAATATTGCAGAAGAGCAGACACTTCTCACGGGTCTCCTAATAACAGCTCTTGGTGCTGACAAACTCCTTGCCTGACAGATGCAGCTCTAGCTTTATCAAGGATTTCTGGTGACAATATAAACCATGAGAGTGAAAAAATGCTTCCTGCTTCAAACTTCCTGCTTCTTCTGCAGGAACAGCACAGACCAGTTTGCTCGAGACGTTATCGTGCTGTACGGTAAGTGAAACCCTTTAAGGCAGCACCCAGAAGTTTAGAAAAAAGTGTAAATTGGTATGCTGCAAAATGTCCCCTGGTGCTGTATATATGTATTTAGACAAATACCTTCAGCAAATGTTGGAAGGTATAGGACATGTCATCATTTTGCACAGCACAAGAAAAGCTCAATAATTCACTTTGCAGTGTTAGATACCAAATAGTTTTCAATATTCTCCACTGCCAGCTGTAATTTCACAAGAAGTTAGGAACTTGGTAGAGCACTGTGAATGTGCATGGAGCTGCATTTTCTAGGCATGAAATATCATAAACCAGGTAATTGCACCTGGAAACAACTAATTGGGCGAATTTTCCTTTCCTTTGACCTGTACAGACAATCAGGAAAAATTGGATGAATTCACTCTGAGTGGGTGCTCCCATCATTTGCTACCTGCACCAACACCAATGAGCCCTAAGGTTCTGCATCCTCCTACGGATCCCATACGGAATGGCCTTGGAAGCAGGGGCCGGAGCCAGCCCCGGTGCCAGCCTGGCCGCCGCCCACGCTCCCTCCTCTGCTTTCTGGAGACTCCGTGTCTCCGCTGCCCCTAAATCTGCTGCTTTGGAGACCTGGGCACAAAGGCGAAGAGAAGAACAGGAGCGCACGGTGGGTCTTTCTGGTTTCACCAAGAGAATACGTGTTTTTTTGGAGTTGCAGTGAATATTCACGCGTGGGGGACGGGGCGCGTGCGCATACGTACCACGCGAGGCAGGAACCTTTCAATAGGCGTTTCACTATATTCTCAATTTCCCTACCCCTAGCAACATGCTGACAAATCAAGAACTGCCATCCTATATACAGTGCTCCAGCTGTCAGCCTTAAGCAGTGCCTCCCTGCCGGAGCACAGCGTTTCCTTTGTCTCAGCTTTGAAAATAAAATCACTATTTGTAAAATAAAGGGAAAAGAATTCTCTTCTCAGGCTGCCTTAGAAAAGTCACTAATCCTTTCTCTCCTGCAGATACTCTAAACGTTCGTAACTGCAGTAACTGTACTGAACGAGAAGCCGCATCCGAAATGATAATGGATTTGTAGTAATAGTATGTCTTGCATTTAATGCAGTAATGAATAGTTACATGCAGTCAGCAGTCTCACTATACTACCCCAGGCAGCTATTACTTAATTTTATAAATATTTTCATTGAATTAGATTATTCTTTGTAAGAAATATTTGTCATCTGAACAGCCGTTCTTTTTACTTGATTGCTTTTCAAGGGGGAGAAGCAATTCTTGAAGCTAGCTGTGACTGTAAGAATTTAGGAAGCTGGCTAAGAGGGGGTCGTGCTCTATGTTCATGTCCTAGATTTTCATGTCTTGTGTCTTAAGGAGAGGAACAGGTCAAAGATAATGTGAGTTTTGGGAAATTAAAAAAAAAAATGCAACCTCAAGAGGCACAACCTGCTCTGCACAGGTAGCACAAATCTTAAAACAGCCCCCACTCTCATTAAAAGAGGTAGGTGGCAATAAGAACAACCGAACCAGTGATGCCCAGTGGTGCGAGTGCTTTACAGCTAGTGGTGGGTGTCGCTACACCCATTTGGACAACATGAGCCTTGGAGGGGTGCAGCATTTTGCCCATGATACTACAGATCTGGCACAGGATCATAGAAATCATTTAAGGCACATGGTAAAATACCCCTTTGCCATCCTCTAAGGAACCACAACCACAGACCGTCAGTGAATATCAAAGGAAGAGGAATAGGGGAGCAACATGTAACATAGGGGGATTACCAAGGCTACTGCATGCTTAGATCTTGCCAAGTATATCCTTCTTTTTTTTTTTTTTTATCTCCAGCACTAAGACAGTAGAAAGGATATTTTTCCTTTTTCTTCCTTTTCCTTTTTGTTCAAGTAGAATTCAGGAATTGGATTTGCCTATCACCTGGGATTTCAGGAGAGAAGGACAGCCCAGTTGGAATTTCTGTGCAGTTGCATCAGATGAATTTCCATACATCCCAAATTGCAGAGATTTGTATAGGGGGTGTGCAGATCACTTGTACTGCTTTTCTCGGAAATGTTGGATTTATTGAGCACGCGATATATGCTTGATCCGCACATATGCAATAAGTTTGATGCATCCCGGATACATCAGGTTTATTCTACATGCTGTTACACAGCACATGTGCACATATTTCTGGCCAGGAAATCCCAGAGAGAAATATAGCAGCCCCAGATTAGCTCTTCATAGCCAAGGAAGGACCGAACGGATTAGAGACCCTCTGGCTTTGAGGAATATATTGGCTATGGCTACAGAAACAATACCTATTATCCCCAGTGCAAAATCCCATGGGGGAACACTGGAAATTTTCAACTCTGGAATATTAACAACCCTGAGCTTCACTCCCCCTAATTCATAGGCCTCTTAAGCCTGACTCTCTCTAAACTCCTTTTCATCCTGCAATATTCAGAAAGTACCAACCAGGCTCTGTTTTGCCTGAGAAAAGCTGCACAGTGCAGCAGACAGCACATGTTGGGCTGTTGCAGAGGATCTTAATTCAAATTAAAAAAGAAAAAAAAAGAATCAAAAGAATCCTGATTAGATGGAATATTTGGGACTCTCATCTGGGATTCTCTCATTGCTTGCAAGCCAAGAACAATTAGGAAAAAAATTCTTCATGATTAAAAAGAAATCCCTGAAACTGCTCCTTTAGTTGCAGGAGCCACTCATTTATAACACAACAGCAGGACAAACTAGGGTTTCCAAAGTTCGCCAGAAGGATGGTGTGTCTTGAACTGAAATATATGTTAATCCAAGAGTAAAGCCTTTTGCACATCCACTGAAATGGATGAATTCAACTGTTATTATTTAATGTAATGCCAAACAATAAAAAATAGTAAGCAAAACTGTGCTGCTAAATCAGGAAATCACTAAGGATAAAGATGTGTTTCCCCGAGACCTGATTTGGACTGAATTCCTTGAGTCTTAAATGATAGCTTAAAACTGTTTCATTGCAGGTTTCTTTTGAATATCATATTTTGTCAATAGACAAATGGTAAGCAACACCAAAGTGTTGTGTCATAATGATCAAGGTCAAATGCCTCCATAAACTGTGAAGTGCTCAGCTGTACTGTATCTCACTGGTTCACTTGCAGAGTTTTCTTTTCCTGTTATCTTTTAATTTGCCAAATGATCTGAGAGCAACAAAACCACCCACATTTAATTAGATTTATAAATCAAAGGTGACAATTGTTTAGCAACCTGCATTATTTCCCAGTGTGGCAAGCTTGAAAAATACAGACAAATTTATTTATTGACCTGTTGTGTTTTGCAAGGGCAGCCAATGTTCTATTGATCCAGCTATCAAAAATACCGGAGCGGAGGCAACAACATTCAAGTGCCTCCACAAAATCAGTGCTCTGAGCTCTCCTGCCCGGGGGTGCCGGCTCCCAGCCCAGCCCTTGCACCCACCTTCCCGTGGCGCCGGGAGGGAGTCTCGCTGCGGGAAGCGAAGCGACCTGCGGTTTTGCTTGGCACCTCAATTGCTTCTTTCATCAGAACTGATCCTTAGTTCCTACTGTTGCAACTTTAATTGTATCTTCAATACCCGGGTGCCACCCCCAGCGTTTTCTGCACACCGGCCTTTGGAGCGCGGAGGAGCCAACCCTGCGATCCCTCCCGTGAAAACCTCTGCCGGAGCTGGGGCTGGCTTCGGATTTCCTTAGCTCTTGTGCCTCTTATGTATACACTTAGGGCATAGGCCTTTTATTTCTGGTCCTTCGATGTAGGAATGAGCAGAAGTCTTCGTGTGGGCAGAATTTCCATTTTTAGGTCATAATAAAATGGAAAAATAAATGAAGACTTCAGTATTTGACCTATTGGGATACCTCACTTGACAGCCATTCACAAGTTAGGGTGATAAGGTCACATTCCCTATTCTTTATTCATTTAACCATTTTATAATTATAAGTAGCAGTGGAAAGCAAGCAATCTTCACAGTTAATAATCTCCCCAGACCCCAGGGTACAGAGCTGCAAAATGGAGGAAACAATGGGGAAAAGTTAAAAATTGTCTTCCACAATTTATTACCAGCCCTCAAAACCACGTAAAGAAAATAAAACTGTATCTTTTGAAATGAAGGTCTATTTACATTTCTAATAAAATCCATCCTGAATGTGGTAGTCAGTTAAAAGGATACAGGAGGCATAGAAAATAGGCCTGGAATATTATTACGCAGTTGATGTTCTCTTTTTTCCCATGTGCATTTTAATGCAAATATTGTTAGTTTTGCCACCTCTAATGACCCGTAATTCCCACTGAAACCTCCGGGAGCTGAAGGTCTTCATCACTGCACAATTATTTTATATATTAAAACATGACTAAGGACAGCAGGTTAGGTTTTCATTATTGCACTGCAGGGCTGGAGCCCTGCATGGGTTGGGGTTGCAATGGCACAGGCCACTTTTGCACATGCTCAAATCCAACCCTCGTCAGCACCACATTTAAGTTCATGGCCAGTTTTAAGTATTAACTTGTGCTTATTGCTAAGCACATGCTTAAGTGTGGGCTCAAGTAGCGATGCATTCCTGAATCTGAATCAATCAATCAAAATAGCTGCAGGTGAAATTTCCTCATACAGGCTTTTTGTGTATGCGTGGCCGTACAAGCACAGGCCTGTACTGCCTTTTATTTTAGGAAAAAAAGTAAATCTTTAGCTTTTTATGCTCCACAGTTTAAAAAGGTGCCTCAGGAAGATCAGGGTATTCTCTTGAGTGTTCAGCTGATTAGATAGTCACCTTAACCCTCAGGAACAAGGCAAGCAATTTGGTAAAAACTAAACACCACTTCTAAAGTGTATACAGTTTAACTGCTTCAGAGCCTCATGCGATCAGGATCCTTCCCCGTGAAGCTCGTGTCACATTCAAGAGCACATTTTAAAAAGCAGACTGTTTGAATAACCTTGGAGCTTGAAAATAAGCAAAGTTAAAAAAATTACCATGCAAGAGCCATGCTGGGTACACAGACAGATAATATTTTGTTTTTCTTTGTCTTTTGTCTTAAAGGCGGTGTGAAAATCTAGCAGAGGGCCCCACATGATTGATCACCGCAAGCATCAGAAGGAAATGATTCACCACAACACTGTAACTGAAACTGCGCCGACACCTGATTGCAAACTTCACGCTAGGGGACTAATTAACAGCTTTACCTGCACAAAGATTTTTAGAATGCACGGGACACCTCATCTAGCATAATTCCAGCTGTGAATACCTACTGCTCTGACTCATTAGTATTGGTAGAGAAGTACATTGCATTAAGAAGTGCAGGGAGCAGTTAAAAAGGGAAACGTATCTTTTAATGATAAGAAGACATTAAATTACACTTCTTTCTGCATTAAAACTTTCTTTCAAAATTAAGTGTATTTTACAAGACCTAACTGTATACATAAAGCTAAGTATATACTTTTTTTTTTTTTTTCCCATTATGATAGGACTGATTTCAGCTTCAGCCTTTTCCTTCCATGAACTTTGTTTCAGGTATTATACTAACATTTGTGAAACATTTTCAGGATTGGTAACATTAGGAAAATAAGGGTCATCTTGTCTGAATTCAGATATAAAACAGCACATGAAATATCATCCAGCTCCCCTTGCACTGTGCTCATAACTAAGGCAATGTCTCAAGAGATTTATCACCAGAAATACAAGTTTCCAGTCTGCAAATGGAGATAATTTATTCTTAGAAAAGCATTTATACATAGTGATTAGAAATAATGGAAGAATAGCTGTCTGTGGGGTATTTTTAGAGAAAAAAAAGACCTGCTGTGTCTTCATATGAAAAATTCTATTAAATCTATCTTTTAGCCTGACAATAGTTATATGTCTGCAAATTAATGTATTAGAATATAGATTTTTATTCAGTGTTCAGCTTATTTTCCCTCTGCGCTCCTTTTTACTATATGCACAATGCCAGTTGTCACAGCTATTCTAAATAGAAACAGTGTTGCTAAATGTCAGTTGTTCTGACAAAAAAAAAAAAAAATCTTCCTTCCCTTTCTCTCCTGACTTCCCCACTCAGCTTAAATTAAAATATATATATTTTCAAATCCTGTCTCAAGAGAGTAATGAGATGTGCAAAAAAAAAAAAAAAAAAGTCCTAAAATTTAACCACAGTATGGAACAATTTGGCAATACTGGAAAATGATTCTCCTTTGTGCTTGTTTTCTGAATGATTTTGATAATTTATCTTGATGAGATGAAGAAATTGGTTACCTCCTCAGAAAAGCAGCATAAAAAGCCACGTCACAGTGACATCAGTCTGATGTTCCTAAAATAACTCGACAGAAATCTCCATTACACTCACAGATCTCAGAGTGAAGAAAGTTCATTAAGCATTGATACTAATAGATGCATTCCTTGCTCATTATATTTTATTGTGATTCTTTGCATGTAAACAAAGCCCCAATCAATTTTATTTGTATGTCTCTGAGGACAGTGTTCTTTTTTTTTGGCTTGTTTGTTTTTTAAATTTGCCCTATAAAATGATCATTCATATCTTCATTAGATGTATATAAACCCTATAGTCCTGCCACCTATGCAGTATTTTCCCGCACTGCAAAGTGGTCTTTTGCACATGTGCAGCTGTGAGAGACAGAACTTCAAAGCGTTCTTCCAGTTTCTCATGTGCCATCCACATATCTACATCAAAATGTATGGAAAAGTGGCTCGCATACAAAGTGCAGGAATGAGTCAATATGCAGACTTCTGCCTGCTACCGCCTGAAGATGTTTCCCCTGATAATCATGCATATGCATATTTTTAATGTAAATGAGAATGTGAAGACCAAAACAAGGTTTGCTGTGTATTTTGCCTAATGTATTTGCAAAATCCTTGAGCTCAGTAGCAAACTGCTCATTTCGTATGCAGTGAATTCATTTTATGTTTGTAGACAGTTGGCAATTTCAACTATCCATGTTTCCAATATTAATCACAAAGACTTCCTGCTCAAAATGTCCCATTGAAGAAGACAAAACGTCCATCCAAGCTAGAACTTTGCCAAAGTTCCCTGCGTTCAAGCTTAAGGTTTTGGTTCATGCTTCCCAGTTATGAGCAATCAGGTACTAAATTACTGATTACAGTTTCAGTGTTCAACTCTCATGCTACGGTTTAAAAAAAAGAGAAAGAAAAAAAAAACACAAAACAGGTGCTTATTAAAGCATCACAATGCTAAGAAATAAAATTCTTTCCTCCAGATAGAGAACAGGAAGGAAATATCTTTGATGTGACTGAGATTCACTCCTAAACAGTCACAACATCAGCCACACTGCTGGTTTTTATGAGTAGAAATTAGTGCCACTGGAACTACAAAATTAATAGGATAATTTCATCAGTAGCTGACAACTGTCAACCAAAATTAATCTGTGTTGGACTCACATACTATTTATTTCGCTAGTAGGCCCTACTACTAATATTGTATAAATATTATGACTCACATTAAAAAAAAATCAAGCAAACAGGAAATCCAGTAGCTTAGTAGTTACTAAGGCTGGCTCAAAATAGGAGACCTTGCCAAAAAATACCAGTAAAAAAGTCATATTGTCAGCTGTCAATTTATTTTTCCTTCTTTTATTTGGCCAAAAAAAAAAAAAAAAAAAAAATACTGGCTGTGAAGAATTTCCCCAAGTCACTAATATTAATTCCTTTCCTTAGTATAAATTCCAGGTAGTGGAAAAAATGTACAAATTCCAAATGTGCATAATTCATTCAAAAACTACTTACTGCTCTTACTTGTCCTCTCTCAAGAGAGACAAGGCCAAGGATATCAGCTAAACATGGAGTCAGCACTAAGGGTGCATTTTGGGGCACTTAATGGACTTACTGTGTCCTGAGGGTCCCCAAAAGAGCCCAGGCAGCCTCTGGATCCCGACCCTGGAGTAACGTGCAATGGGTTTGTTGTGGCTGCGATCCCTCAATCTGGCACGTGCAAAGTATATACATATACCTATACCTATACCTATACCTATACCTATACCTATACCTATACCTATACCTATACATATACATATACATATACATATACATATACATATATGTGTGTATAGGAGTCATATAAAGAACTATCAGAAGAACACCCCCCAGCTGCCCCTCCAGGACAAGTGATTTTATATTAACTGACAGGCAGAACCACAAGGCGCTTTCTTGGTGTCTGCATAGACATTTTTTTTCTTTGTGGCAAAGCAGCCCTTTACACTTTGCACATCCTAGGCTACCTCTGCAGCTCTTCAGGTTTTTTTTACACCCAAACTCTGCATTTCCACCCTCAAATTAAGTAAATACGAGCAAATCTTAAGCAGATTTTCAAAAATGTAACGTGATTGTTTGATAGAGATCTGTGCAGTCAGTTCTAGAGGAGAATGCAATCCCTCACAAATAGCATGAAAAACCCAGCGGAAAAGTGTAGGAAATCTTAGGTGAATAAAATTGCAGCTGTAGTTATGTACAAATGGAGATTGGGTTGCAACATGTTCCTGCTTTTCTGCCTTTGTTTGAATTAACATTTTTGCTTTGTGTGCATCCTCTTGTCTAAAATTATTTTACACTGTAATGAATGTAGAGGATGACCACAGGAAAATATAAAAGAGAAAATATGAACAAGGAAACCACAAAGGACACTACTGCACATTGAAATGATGTTCCAAATATATACAGACAAAATGGAGACAGACAGAAGAAAATAACAAAAAAAAAAAAACAAAAAGGATAGAGCAAAGAGACATAAATCTATTTGTGCTAATTAGCTGACATGTTTGTCAGTGTCAGCCTTTTTCTTTTTTTTTATTATTTTTAAGATATGCACAAGTAAAGAATATTTCATTCTCAAAATTTCCAAAATCAGAACAAATTAATTTTCATAAAAGATAGAAGAATTATTATTGCCTATTTTCCTTTGATCAAACACCAGATACATTTTACCCCAAATGGGGAAAGAAATCAGTGGCATGGCTAAGAAATCATTTCCTGATAGGGAGATGTCTCTACTAGGCTATATACATCCTGGGCAGTTACATTTCCAAATTCCAATCTATGTATTTTGAAAAAAAAAAAAAAAAAAAGGGGGGAAGACAATTTTAAAAAACAGATTACAAGACTTTCTGCCTTCTTAGCCAAAACATTACTAATACTGCTTAATACTCTACACTTGTCTATGATCTCCACTGAAAAATTTCAGACCCTTTGTTAAATAAATAATCAAATTTAAATATGCAGAAACTGAAGATGTAAAGAACTGCTGAAACTGAGTCATACGGAAAACCACTGGCTGAACTCATAATAGAACTCGGGTCTCCAAGTTCTCAGCTGCGTGTTTGCTTTATTCTTAAAATATTTCAATACCTTTTATAGAGAGATTTTTGAATTCTTTCATTTTAGAATTGTTTATGCATTTATTTTACAAATAATAATCAAAAGACAACAAAACTGGTGTTTTCTATAGTGTGCCAACGCTAGACTTACAGTAACATGTTATTTTTGAGATCCAGTTCTGGGAGGCAGAAATGTTCTCATGTGTTTCCATGAGAACTGTAAGTACTTCCTCTAAGTTATTTCTTTATTTCTTTTAGCCCTTCCAAATGGACTCAGAAATGGCAAATAAAATGGACCCACACTTCTAAATGAAACCCAAGGTTCTGTAAGTCGGTCTGCTTAATTTCTTTCTAATATTTTACCTTGGCAATGCCATCTTCATAGTATTACACAAATAAGACACACAGACAGTAAGTTTGTAAAATCTTTCCGCTTGCATTTTGTCTGTTATCAAGTCAGCAGGTGTAGCCTGTGCTCTTCTCCTTGCAACTCGTATTTTCAGAATAAATATTAGGTTAGGTTAAGCAAAAGACAGAGCTCTTTCCTTAGGATATGCACACGTGCAATTGCAAAATCCTTTATTTTGAGGCATTGAGGTGTTATATTTTTTCTCCCCTCTCAGAATATAATTATCTCCTGGAAAACTCAGTGCAACAAAACAGCTTATAGAGAAGAGTCTGCAGTGCATCTGTTCTTTTTTGATCTATATAAAATAGAGCAAGACTCTTGCTTGGTATCTTGACATAACACACTTCATCTTTGTATATGTAGCAAGAGCTTTCCTCTTATAAACAAACCTCTTCCTGTCTCTCTCATTTCATTTATAGATCAGCGTATTTGTATTAAGTATTTTTGAATTTAATCTTCCTTTCTGCAATGTGCTCTACTGGTTTCAGATTAATTAAAATGCTTCTAGTTGCCATATTCGTAACACTTGAGGCTGAGTTTTAGATCACGCACAATATAATCTGTATGTATATATACACACACATATGTGTGCATGCAAATGCATACTGCGATTAAGTTTAGCAAAACGGTGCTTGATTCGAGCCTCACAAGTCAATTGTAAAATTCCAGTTGACTTCAGTGGCTTTTGGCCTGCATCCATATTATTCAAGGAATGAAAAACCTCACTAACAAGAACTACTGCCCAACTGCAAGGCAAGGTAAACACGAGCCCAAGAAGACGCACAATGAAACCCAATCCAGAGCTGTGCGCAGAGCAGAGATCGAACTGATGAGAGACACGTCTGAGGAGAAGCAGGAAAGAAGGTGCTGCCGTCAGTGCAGCCTGGGACAAGCTTCCTGCAGGAGCTGGGGCAGCTGCCTGGGAGCTGTGGGACGGGGACGGGGCCAGGGATGGGGACGGGTGCTCCAGGGGGATGCTGGGCTCCGTGGGGCAGCGCCGGCCTGTCCTGCCGCAGGGCTGCGCGGGCGCCCGCCCGGCCCCGTTCCCAACCCTGTGCTCCCAGCTGGGGCTACGCGGTCGTTCCCCTCGCAATTCAGAGCGTTTCTATAGCTGCACCCCGCAGCCCCGGGCTCCTGACCCTGCGGGCCCCAGTGGAGGCTGCTCTGCCCGGGGCTAGCAGACCTCGACAAGACCATGAGCCAAAGCCTGGGGCTTCCTAGAGCCTTGCCTGGGTAGCCTGCTCGCACCGTTGGCGCCCGAGTCCATCCTCATCCTCGTGCCCAGCAGAACAACGGATGCAAGACAGAGCTGCTTCTGCCCAGCAGGGACAAAGCAAAACTCTCTGCGTGCCTCAGTTCCCCCTTCCTCCCAAGCAGACCTTCCCTCCCCTTACACAGCAGCGCTCCTCTCTTATAGGGAGGTTGCACTCCCTTATAATTCGATTCCCCAGATTTAATCCCCTGGGAATGCAGCAATTACCATATACCTGACAAGTGCTAAATGCAGCATTCCAGGGGGATTATCACCTCTGGCTCAACAGAGCAAAACGGGGAGGGGAAGAGAAATTCCCACTTCCCCGTGGGGTGGGAGCGGGATGGAAACGGCCTGGCTGCGCAGCTGCCGGTGGCACGGCGCGCGCAGGGTGTCCGGGAGAAGGCATTCCCGGGAAGGACCAGACAAAATGTTCATCTGCAACGCTGAGAACACGGGCAATGCCCTTCATGCGGGGCGCTTCTCTGCTCTCGCGGTGCTTGCTCCAGCTGGCGTGTGTTTATAGAGGGATTTTTATTAATGCTGTTATTACACAGAGCAAATACATTGCAGGGTAAGTGAGATTAAAACAATTGGTTTAATAGACTGCAGAAGTAAGGGAGATTAAATCAGAATCAGATGCACAAAATGCAGCGTCGGTGGCGGGGAGGCAGCATGCAGGGTTTCTGCAGCCGTGCCATGCAAGTCACTACAACTTGTTTAAAAAGCACGGGACTGACACAAAGCTCCTCTCTTCTGCATTATCTTATCTCAGTTACTTAAAAGATTCACAGTGATGCTGTGAGGGCATAATTCATTGTTGATAAACTACTTGGAATCATCAGATAAAGGGCATAATTTAATAGCATAATAATAGTAGTTAGGAACAGTTAGTTAGTAGTTAGTCTGTATCCACCGACTTTCACTGCAGCTGCTGCTGCATTTTGCCAGTTCAGTAACCCCGGATTAAGTGGCAGCTTCTGTGCGGGTGCAACCACCGCTCCTCCTGGGAAAACTGCGCATGGCCAGGACCCACTGGAGCTCAAAGGAATCAAAATAATTTGGTTTGGGGAACAGGCGAACGCCCTGCTCTTGTGGCCACTGGTGTTGGGACGTTGCTGAGCAGGGACAACGTTTTGTCCCCAGACACAGCTCGCACGGGCCCAAGGTGCAGAGAAGTCACTCCAGGAGCAGTGGCAAAACCCTCCCAGGGTAGAAGCAGCTTCTGCTGGTGGCACCAGGTGCGCTTCCTTTCCTGGAAGCAAAATTACTGCTTGCTACTGTTCTTAAATACATCATATATATAAAATGTGCACGTATACACATATCATTGAGGAGACGCAAGAATAAAAGATGTGAAAATAAAACCCAAAACCACCTAAGCAGTGTGTGAGAGTAGGTTGGGTCAGTGGGAGAGCAACTGCTGGAGCCCTGGTACAGATGACACTGGAGAGCCTTCGCTGCATGTGAAATTATGCTGGCACTAAAGCCACCTATGACCCCACAGTTCCATCATATAATCCTGCTGCAGATGTTATCTGTTTTATTAAATTAAGTAAAATTCATGAGCATAGTTTTACTACTATGAAATCTCTATGCAAACCACTTTACTTTGGGATTAAGGTCTCAAGAGCTGTGGTTCCTTGTCTCTTCACACCTGAGCAACACCCCAGTGGATCTGGGCTGACATTAAAACTATTGCAACCAAATCCAGTCCATCTAATGGCACTAAGTTAAAAAAATGTTGCCAACTTTACAGGCTGTCACAGGGCTTTGTCTTCAAATAGGCGAAAGAAAACTATATGCTCCACAAATGAGTGAGACACATTCATGTGATCAGCATGATCAGAGTATGCAACATAATTAGAACAAAACATACATTGAGGTCAAAACAACATAAAAATGAAAGCGTTTTGTGTTCCTCTCTTGCTTGACTCATTGAATATATGATTCTGTACGTGCCTGAACCAGATTTAAGTTATTTGTCTTCTGTACTACAAAGTTTCCTGTAATTACCTATACTGTTCCAATCGGCACCTGTTCGGCAGTAATTCAAATTAACATATTAGCCAAAGCCTCAAAGGGACGAACAGGAATGCTAACTGAAAACTAGTTGCTTCTAATTGTCATGAAAACAAATGTCAAATGAACATGTGTTTTTACTTAGCTAACTCTGCTTACTAGGGTTGAAGCTGCTTTGTGTTAGTTTCTACCATTTAAATTAAATGTTTTGTCTCTAACTTACTTGATGTGGCTTTAAGAAGCTGTGCTTCCCCCATCCCCCTTATGAATCTTAATGTTTGGCTGGATTTGTTTGTAACATCAGACAAAAGCCTCTGGCAGGCGAGGCAGAGTGACATGGAGTTTATGCTGAAACAAAGCAAAGCACAAAAAAAAAAAAAAAAATCAATTAGGGGTCATTAAAACCCAAACTTTTCAATGAAAGAAATACTGTAATGGAATAGCAATACTTGAGGCTTTAGAAGTTCTTTTAATTCCTGAAAGGGCTGCTTTGCAGCGCCCCTCCTCCTCGGAGCCGTGCGGACGGCCGTGCTGCAGGATGAGTCAGCTCGGGATGAGCGGAGCTCACAGCTGTGCATTAGCATTTGGGAAGAGCACCCGCGTGAGCTCCTGTCTTACATGTGGAACCAGTGACGCTCTGCTTGAAGGCGCGGCGAAAGAATAGGTCAAAAGAGAGCGCGTGGAGATACGTTACTCATCCTTCTGCAGCACTAGAGCAACTTTCTAATGCGAGTTTGCCGCAGACCTCAGGGGGACGACAGGGTGGCCCGTGAAACAAGGACAGCAGGGGCTGCTAACAGATTTCTGTGCTGCACGGTCTAGTATTTGATGTCTTAAAAAAAGGTTGTTTTTTTTTTCTTTCTTTCTTTTTTCCTTCCTATTACTAGTTCCTTGAGGCCTCCTTACAAAAGGAATCCTACAGCTTTGTTCCTTAAGGAATGCAAGATCAGCCTGAGCTCTTTCCATAACAAATGTATTATTGGAAAAGACAAACACAGGCTGCTCATCGCGGCGCTGCGCTGGGGCCTGGCAGTGAATTACGCAGCGATGTTCAGCCTGCACTTCCCAAACATCGGCTTGTGACCCTGGCGGGTTCACGACCTGGAAGTGCCGAAGGAAGCGGCACGCAAGCCCCGAGCAGGATTCCCGAGCCAGCAGCTCGCACTGCTGCTTTGCATAAAAGACACAGCACTGACTGCAGCCTGCGCGTTTTGAGGACAATTCGGGCACCACGAGCAGCAGGAGGGTCCGGTGGCCGCCTCACACCTGGGCTGCATCTGTCATGGCCTATAGCGACACGTTTTCCAAATCCAGGCTCGCAGAAGGACCCTGTTTACCAAACCTGTGTAGTGCCCACAGAAGCACATTTTTTTTTTTTATGGGCCGATGGGATAAGGGTTTTTTTCTGGATTTCAAAGCAAATGACTGTGTTGGCACAACGTGATGCTGTAGTTGTGAATGAATAAAGACTCCAAGAGAACAGGACAAATGGACACTTTAAGTGCACATTGTTAAGGTCCGAAAAATACGCTCACTGTTCTGCAGAGGTCCGTGCTCGGGGGCCGTCTCACGAACCTGGTTCCCACGTCGTGAACCACGGCGCTGGCAAAGCTCTAGCACCGACACGCGCTGCAGGTCGCCCAACAGGCACACTTGTCCAAATGCCCCCAACCAACTTGCAGTAAGGCAGGCAACATTGCATTTGGCACAGGAGGGCACAGAACAACTTCCATAGAAGCTACTATACTTTACTTCAGGGAATAATTAAGTCTCTTAAAGACTGCCTCATACGTGCCTTCCTTTAAAGACCCAAACCATACAATCTGGCACCATTGTTCTGTTTCATTAGAGATTTTAGTTTAGCAGGAGTTTCATACCTTTAATTGAAGCATTTTAAGAGTTCATTAGCATGGTGCAAAACTGAATGCAAAGCACTTCATTTACTGGATAACCACACTGCAAACATGTTTTGCCTGAATTGTGATGGATGATAAGATCTATTTACAAGATTATTTACAACAGGATGCCCAGTGAGTAATCCTTACAGTAAAATCTATAACATAATGCACACAGATGATGTAGGTCAATTCTTAAGCTAATAAATCTGACATATGTCATTTTAAAGAATGACGGGTGAAAGGAGAAGACCTCATGTCTAAGGGTGCAGAAAAGTCTGCTTCTAATAAATTGTGCAGGCCAGAATAGCAATTTTCTATACACCCTACATGGCACGACTAATCCTACAAATATTGGTTGGATTTATTGAAATCTGCAGAGTATATTCGTCTTACAAAGGGAGGAGGATTTAACTTACACATCTATTCTTTCACAAAGGGTTGGAAGCCATTTCAAAAGTGGAATAAGTATCTCTTTAGTCTTGTTCCAGTCTCTGCTTTCTATACTCCTCCTCCCTCCTTGAATCTGGCACTTATCCCAAAATGCACACCATTTGAAGAGAGGGAAAACACTAACCCTGTATGATTCGAATAAATGAGCTCTACACATATTGCCACTTTTCGTTCAAATTATGCAAAAAGCCAAGATAAATGAGATTGAGCATAAAAGCCCCTTAGTAATTACAAATACTAAAATGGTGTATTTTTCTAAAACAAGAACTTTTCTTTTTTTTTAATTTGCATACTCTGAAGACTTTTGACCCACAATAAAAATGTAACACAAGTGGGTAAGTGACTGAGTCAGAACAGGACCTTCTGTTTGCATCATTCCTCCTGCCTGCTGGAGTTTCAGTCTTTAGCAATTTGCTTAGATTTATAATCATCTACTGAGCAGCTACAGTATGTAACCAAAAGCTCTCGTCTTTAAACATGTAAACTGTTAGATTAAAATTCCTAGGCTTCAGGATATGCAGAAATTCCATGGGTCAAATTAGAGATAATAAGTTTGGGTCAAACCCTGAGCTCCTTTTGGCTTGGATGTGTTTTTCAAGCCCAGCTGTAAGAACAAGCAGGAAGTAGAAAACAGTAACTGGATAAAATCATGACTAAAGTTTTTACTGAGCCTTTACTCAAGCTATTTCCCACCACTTCCAATCTTCTACAAAGCTCTATGGATTATACTAAAGGAAACAGGATACAGATACTTGAGTGCGTCAAGGTAGTTGATCTGGATATAGACTTTTCCAGTTATTAATCTTCACAGATAAAAATGCTAAAACCTGTATTGTTTCATAGCGTCATACAACTATTCATAATTTTTAACAGGCATTAAGTTGGAAAAATACAAAAAGGGAAGGGGCGTTGGTGGCTCCACCAGTAGCTGATCTCGACTTGGCAGGTTTCTGATCAGGCCACTGATTCGATACTCTTGCAGTCCTAACAAGACCATTTTTATCGCCCAGACTGGGTTGAGTTTTTGGGACACCGAACTGTCCCAATGGACCTGCCACAAAGCTGGACTGGCCCTTAGAGAAGCCTCAGCCATGGCAGGTGACCATCCGAAAGTCACTGTCACAGAGCCAGGAACCTCGGGAGTGTGGCCAGGGCCTGGACGATGCCTCTTCCTTGACCAACACGTGGAGATGTCCCCTCTGACAAGGAGGGTTGAAGCACGACACGTAGCCGGCTCCGCGGTAGCTCCCTGCTTCCTCTACGGGTAAAAATGTAGGGAGACAAAGGAAGCGAATGCCAGAACTCGGTGCCCTTACCCTGGTGCAAGACCAGGTTCCCGAGAAGGGAAGCTCAGTATGGAGCAAGCTGTGAATTCACTGCACTAAGCGGATTCCTGGTTCATTTACACAATTACAGAAATCAAGTGGACACTTCATTTTAAAGAGCTGACTAAAATCTGGCAACATGTTGTTATGAGGCAGATCATTCCTAAAATTTGGTTTGTATTTTAGATCATACTTTTATTCCACACTGAAAAGTAATAAACCCATACCTTTCTGTTGCCTGTGTTTAAATGTCTGTTAATTTAACTTCTGTTATACAAGATGGTTGTTGGGTGTGTCTGTGCACTGGTCTCATGCTCTGTATTTTGATTTTAGCTGATTATAACTGAGTGTGAAAGTGCAGGTCCTCCTCTTGAAATTCAAAGGAAAATAAATGGATTTTTTATGGCCTGGAGAATCTATTCATTACTCAGCCATTTATCTTTGCAGAAGGAGTGCCTATATTCAATATGTCTTCCTATTCCCCTACTTTTGTCTCTCAGTAAATACACTCTGTGCTTACAAAGAAATTGCCACTGCATTTCCACTGACATGCTTTGCTTTTCAAAGGCTGAACAAGAGGATAATTAACAATATTAAACAAATATCAAAGGTTGTATACAAAGCTCGGACATCGCAGTGTCTTCCCTCCAAATGAAACTTGGATGAAAATGTAAAAAAAACAGTGTATACTCCTGGGATTATCAAAGGCATATTGCACCAACGGGAACCGGAGCAGAGATACACATGACCTTTAAACAGACTAGCGAGTTCTTTTTGGCTCACTTCAAAGATTTCTTAAGGCGACGAGAGAGAGTCATTAAGAAGGAGGGGAAGGAGGAGAGGCATTAAGATTGTTTAAATTGCTTTTTCTTAATTCCAAATTGTCTTTCTCTAGTGAATCCTAACTTTATTACTTATATTGCGTTGCAGGCAGTGCAATTACATTCTTACCTTGAACAAAGAATGAACTTTGGACACTATTTTGAAGGGTTTACAAATAAAGTAAACAGCTCTTGCATAAAACACACATCTGAAGCAGAACTTCCTCCTTCCCCGATTAGACACTTTCATATAATTTAATTTGTCAGATTCATCGGTTGATATTTGAAGATATTTATTTTCTGTTTGCAATATAGAAGGCTAAAACTCACAAACACACCCCACACATAACTTAACTTTGATGATTCTGTTAAAATTACATAGAATGATATCTTTTCTAGTTCGTATATTAAATATTGGCTTTCAGTTTCAACTTGAATTGCTTTCTTTGTTCAGGCTGGATTAAATCAGATAGGTTATCTAGTTTAGTTATTATTGTATTGTTCAAATGTTGCTTAGCTGTTATATTTTACACTCAAGTGTAGAAATGCATGCGGGGGGGAAGGTTTGATAATTTTATACCTTCACTTAAAAAAAAAAGAACATTTTCACAAATGCAGGTTAAAAATTAACAAATCAGAATGTTGGACTTTTAACTCACTAGTGAGAGACAACATAAGTTTGGGATATGTTTTAACTGCAAGATTTAAAATGCATGCGTAAGTATGATAGCCAGGTCCAGACTTAATACTTCAAAGATGCTACAGTTTTGTATTGTTTTATTTCCTCCCCCTAGCACTTGTGAGCTAGCTGTCACCTTCACATCTGTGGATATTGTACATGGCTAATAGGACTAATGTAGCCACACAAAGTATGATTTGCAAACATCTGCAAAGAACATTTGCTTTTTTACATTTAATGTTTGTATCCCTTTAGATCTTCTGTTTGTGAACACTGGAATGAATGAGGTTTTATTTGCAGAAATACTAGGGGATGGGGTAAAGGGTTGTTGTCTCTGAATGCCCATAACTGACTGCTGCCAAGTAAATTAGCCACTTACAATTTATCATAGTTTTACATTTCAGTCACCCAATCAGGAAAAAAAAATAAAAAAACACCCCATATCATATGACCTAGGTCCTAGGGGACCAATTGTACATACCAAATAATGAATAGTGAAGGGAAAAGCTTGGCAACAATCAGTTGGTTGATTTTGGTTTGAATAAATAATCGGTTAATGTCCGGATTGTGATTTGGATGATGCATCTGCATGGGGCCGGACGACGAGGGAAGAACAGGACTGGTGTGCAGCGCCCGCTCCGGGAGCAGCACCCAGCAGCGCACAGCTATGGGCTGGATTTCCATGTATTTTCATATCAGTGCTGGTCAAAGCAGCTGGGAATGCAATTCCCAAGTCCTCAAAGTCACAACATCCTTTACCTTCATATTTGGGCTTTGAAAAACAAATCAGGAATTCATGCAGCACTGCAAAGTGGACAGGTGGAAGCATCTCCTGGCAGCTTCCCGGAGTGGTATTCGGGAATTCCTGCTCCTGCGCGTGTGTCACGGCAGCTCCGCGGGATTATCATCTGCCTTTTACAGAACCAGCAAACTGAGTCACGGAGTTAAGATTAGAATACAGGAGTTTTGGCTTACTGTTGTTATCTGCAGTCTCCTAGACTACACTAGGCTATCTATTACTCTCTATAATTATATATAGAAATAATATCAGACTTTGACACAAATCAACCCCCCACTCTGGACTTAACAATTTTACAGTTAGTTCTGTACCAGGCTGAAAGAAAATCCTGTGCCTTGTGACATCTGAGGTTAGACAAAGGTCCAAGTGGTCAAATTGTTGTGGTCTACGCCAAATTCTCTAAAATGTGCTGAGTTTCCTTTCCAGAGATATCTCAGAAATTAGGTTTTGATGCCATAGTGACAGGTACTGTATAAAAACCTGAGGACAGCAGGACAGAAGAGGGCAGAGGATTTTGGGACACTGCTAAACCTCACAATTCAACCAGCTTATACATCTGGCAGAAATAATCGCATGGTGTGCAGAGAGCAAGCCAAAAGGCTGGCTCACATTAATGCTATTTTTAGGCATATTAAGACCCAATCGTGTGCCCCAGAATTAGGGGGAGACCCAGGCCCATGTGCCCCACTGCACTCAGAGATCAAAAGAGCCCCGGGGTTTGCCTCAAAGGAAGGTCCACCCTGCCTCCCTCCCCCAAGTCATAATGAGGTCTCTCTCTCTCTCTCTCCTCCAGTTGTGGTTGTTCCCAAATTTGCTGACCTCATGTAATTCCTAATTTGACAAGCTGGCTTTTTTTTTTTTTTTGGCTATTTTTGTCATAACAAGTTCCAAACAGAACAGTCTGTCTTCAGAAGCCTCCATTCATAGGAATATTGGGACATTGCAGGCAACACAACAGCACTGTGGAGGAAACTGAGCTTTGTCTCCGGCAAAATAAATGCTTACAAAGACAGCAAAACAACAGGAGGGGAGGCTGCTGCTTTCTCTTTGTTCCAAACAATTTTGCCAAGAGCACAGAAAGAAAAAAAAAAAAAAAAAGAAGCACCTTGGAAAACAAAAGATGAACTTGTTAATAACAGATAAGTTATTGGCCTTGCATTTCAGAGGAAAACAAAGTTTCTTGGATGCTTTTTATTCATACAGCTAAAATATTTCCTCCTAAAATGTGTGCTGTTTAAAAGTCAAACATTCAATGCCAGGAATTACTAGAATGCTGATGTGCTGATGCTTTTAAATGAAAATTGTTTCTTTTGGAATTTGTTTTGAAATGTCTTTTTTCTCTCTCTCTCTCTCTCTCTCTCTCTCTCTTTCGGGAATGGCCAGAACTGGCTGCCCTCCTGATTTTTTTCTGCTTTTGCATTTTTTGGTTTTTGTAATATACTTGTCTCCCTTCAGTCACATTCAGCCTTTTTTCCTTAAGCTCGTTGCTCAGTGACTGCAAATACTCTCCATGTAGCCCACAGAATTCAGCAGCATTTTTACTACCACCCTATTACAACAGCAAAGTTGGTCAGAGTCCCTGTGGGAACACAGTTTTGTTTTCTGCTACACCAGAAATAATCCAAAGGCTTCATCTAGACCTCAAACTTCCTCATGGCAGAACAGCCCTGGCAAGACTAGGGCTACCTGTGAAAGCTTCTGTTTTTCTTACTAAAACTTACTGGAAAATATGCAGGTGAGATTCAGACCAAGAGCTGGTTTCCT
The DNA here is from genome assembly GCA_013398735.1 of Nothocercus julius. Lineage (NCBI taxonomy): Eukaryota > Metazoa > Chordata > Aves > Tinamiformes > Tinamidae > Nothocercus > Nothocercus julius. The sequence goes on along the minus strand of VZSV01000029.1, from coordinate 1,160,259 downwards.
AGAATAAACAGTATCTGTCTTATTCTCCCTTGTCAGCACAGTCACCGTCACTGTGAGTCACTAGCTAGAGTAGCTTGATAAGCAAAAATCAGCAGTTGTAGCAACAAAAACTTCCGGCAGTGACTTAGGCTTGAGTAAAGGTGCAAGAGGTGCTGGGAGGCATCACCCCGCTGGCCTTAGAGCAGTATCAGCAAAGCAAACTGATACCCTTCATCTGGCATGAAAACCATCTGTGGAGCACATCTGACTCATCAAAATACTTAGCCAGCATTTTACTTAAAAAAAAAAAAAAAAATACTTATTAGGATCTTCAGAATCTAGGTAGATTCTGGGAACCAGGGGAGTAATGCTTGAGCCTAGCAGGAAAATATTGCCAGTGAAATTCATTTCCATTGCCCTGACGTTGGGTCTGGATACAGCTTGTGGCCAAATGTGCAGCTCTCTTATGGCTAATTCCAAATTATTACAGGTACAAATTACTAGGTACAAATTCCCTGTACCTAGTCTGACTTTTAAGATTATCCCCACAACATGCAGAGGGAGATTACTTTATCCATTATATATACACACACACACACACACACACACACACATATATATATAAAAGCTTTATACTATCAATGTTTGTATGATCAGCTCTTTAGCACCTGTACCCAGGGGCACTGCCAGCCGTTCCGGAGAGAACAAGCTACAATTTCCATTTCACTGGGAAATGCAACATTTTGGAATTGTTTTCCATGACTGAAAGAGTATACACAGGACTTAATATATTTATTGGTGTTATACTGCTAAAGATCATGGATGGCATGATAAGAACCCAAGACAAATCTGCAACTACAACATTTCTTGCAAAAAAAAGTAGTGCAGGATTTGCTGCATGGCCCTGAAGTTTCCACATGAATTTTATTTCAACTGGACAGAATAATTCATAGGAAGAAAAATGTGGTTTTGCCTCATGCAGTGTCCCTTTTCATACACTTTTAGTTGGAATAAGAAAACAAACCCGGTGCTATTAGGCAGGAATATTTAGACCTCATAATTACATATGTTTTGGCTCTTTTTTTTCTCCATCCACTTGTACAGAAGATAAGAACAATAAACAATAAAGAAAATGGAGCAGTGAAGAGGAATGTTGATTTTATCTTGCCACTTAAGTAATAGCAATCAACTCTGATTAAATGATCAATGAACAAATGACAACTGATTTCACTGCAGCACTGCAAACCCAGCTGAGTTCTGCACTGGGTTTTGACTTTGAAATCACGCCCGGTTTCTGTGCAAATTCTTCTAATAAAAACAATCAGATTTTTGTATTATTTCTAATCTGCTTAAAGCTTATTTGTGAAAATCATTCTTAGTTCCAAAATGTAAGCATGCTGCATTTTACAGTTTTGTGAGCCTACAAATTGCAAGTAATGTTACCCACTGTTCTCACAAAGCCACAAAATAAAAGACTAAATCCTGTGAACTAAAACTTCAGACCTGGGCACAGCTATAGTATCCTTACGCTGTAACAGCAGGCTTCTCTCATTGTTTCTTCTGACACTGTTCCAGAATCTGCTAAAACTCATAAATCAAAGGCCATAATAGCTCCTGAAACTCCCTGAAACCGTGTTTTTTTTTTTTTTTTTTTTTTTTTTTTTTTGGCTACTGCTGAGGAAAACATTTTTCATACTGTTTTTAACAAATAGGTGAATAACTTGATGTGAGATCCTTCTTTTTGTGTCACAGAACAGGGCTCCTTGCAGCATTACAGCTTGTTCTCATGAGCCAGAATTACAGGTTTGGCCCCTTGCAAAACACATAAGAACCTGAGAAGAGTTTTTAAGTCGGTATCTTGATCTGGAGCTTTCTTCAGAAAGTAACGCAAGAGGCACCTACTTGACTGGGAGGCCATATAGAGGTCCACCTGTACCAAGCCAAATTTTGCCCTTTATTACAGCTACTAGTGTCCTACTGTAAGAGTAATCCTGCAACAACAAGACTATGCTAGGAATGGGTACAGATAATGAGAACTGAGCTCAGATGTGAGACTATTGAGTATGTATGTTTTCAACTAGCTAGTTCCAAAAAGGAAAAGAAAGCTAAAGTGGCAGAAAATTCGGAGAATTTAATAGTCTGCCCGTAGGACCACTGTGGACACTTACTTAGCAGCTTTCACTGCTTGCAGTAAACTCTGGGCCAAGACCCCTGCTGTTACTACTTCATCAACTAGATTAAAACTGGCACCTATACATATTGCCATGGCATCTTCCAACTGCAGGATAAAGAATATCCTTAACTATAAACACAAATTCCTATTAAGCACCCTGTTTCTTGGCAAAATATCCCTTTGGAGTCACAGCTTCCTGGGATGTTTTGATTTGCTAGTAGAAAGTCATTTACTAAATTGTTTTGGAAAACTTGCATGGACATAACAAGATTTCTACCAAATGATCACAGTCTACATTGTTTGATATTTGAAATGCAGGAAGCAGTTATTTTATGAAATTACCAATATTTTATCGAACGTGTTGTGACAGTTAGTGACACTCACGCTTCAGGAGCCATGGAATTATTTGAAACTCTGTCTCCCTGCATAATTTAAGCCTCCAACTCTCAGAGCAGGGAAGATGCAGCTAGAAAAAATCAGAAAGGGGTAATTTAATTAACTTTTTTTTTTTTTCCTAGACTTTGGGGGATGATTAGAACCCTGAAGCCGCTAAAGTCCTAAAAGCCATAAAAGTCCTGTCCACATGCAACACCCATTGGTTTTGGTATGGACAGGATTTCAATAGATGTGCTGGTGCTGTCCTGACTGGGAATGTTTTTTTCTGTGTAAGGATTTAAGCACACAAAAACTGACTGAAATACTAATGTGTATGAGTTTTAGAAACTTTGATCTTTCTTTTGACAAGCATTTGTTCCCTAACTCACTTATGCATATGCTCTCAGAAAGCAAAAGGGAGCAGAAAGGCTACAAACAGAGCCAAAGAATTCAAAATTTTCAGCATATATTAACAGAATATATTTATTTATTTGCAGTTCCTGTCTGTCTCAAGTACTAACAGCAATAATCAAGAGAAATTTCAAGTACAGTCAGCCTCCTATCATATTTATTTATCATAGCGTTTATCTTTTCCCATCCTTTCCAGCTTAGATTTTTCCACCATAATATATACATTTAAAATGGTATTTTTAATTATGTTTTCCCAATCATATAACTATTTAAGGCAACGACATTACCTGCGCTCTATTTTGTTCTGGTTTGGTGAAAAGAAACTATGAGAAGAAGCTGTTGTTTTAGAAATGACCTCTTACAATAACTAGAATGAAAAGTTATCGGAGCAGTTTCAGCATGCTCCTTTCACAAATTAATGTTCTGAACAGTTCCAGTATTTCAAGTAGTTTTTTAAGTTTAAAGAGTTTTTTTTTAATTTTTTCTTCTTCTTAATCTTCCTATCCTATTTGGTACATAATTGCCTGTTGAACACAGCTTTATATTGATTGGTCATATTCCTGCTTACAAACTTACTGTTTAGCTACATCTGTTATTTTTCATAGTAGTCGTTAATCCCCATAATTAACTCCAGGAGGCCCGATTTTCTCAGACTTCAGGGTTTAACAGAGATCATTCCACATCTCACCAGTAGCGTTCAGCACTGTGGAAGTCTGTGTCCTAAGATGGACACTTAGAGTTCAAAGAGTTTTTATAAGTTATGGGTTTATTGGAGCTGATCCTAAAATTGTATATAATCAGATGTGATTAATCTTCTTTTGATGTATCCATGTGTGCAGAAGCTAAAGACTTTAATAATAACCTAGTCAATGTTAATACAAATAGAAAATTATTGATTACTTGAAAGACGCTTCTGTCTCTCTAAACTGTCCAAATTAACCTTATTTGTATAAAGTAGATTAGACTTTTATGGACTAAAGTATGGATGGTGCCAACCAACAGCTGCACCTGCACAAAAAAATTGATGCTTTGTCTAAGGAGCACTTGTGGTGGCTTTCCTCTCAATGCTGCCATCAAGACTCCCTTCTGGCTTGACTTTCTTAGCAATCAGGATTGGCATCTTTCTTTATTCTAGAAATGATAAGGATCTTTGGGTCTCACAAATGACAAAACTCGACAGATCTAAGGGTGTTCAGGAGCCCTGCATTTCTCCCGAGCCCTCCATGATCACCAGTGGCTGTGGTTCCCAAGGGGCTCTGCACGCCTTCTTCTGGAGTCTGGGCACAGGGGGAAGAGAAACCTTCTGTTAATAGACCCAAAAGTCCCCTGGATTTCACAGACAGGGAGAAAAAAAAAAAGTGTTTCTTGGTCTATAGTTTCTCCTCTTCAAAGAACATCAGGCTGCTAGCCCTAGACCAGACTATATGTCAGAAGTTCAGATCAGCTGAACTTTCTCTCCTTCCTTCAGTATTAACCAAGACAAGAGAATCTGGGAAAAAAAAAAAAAAAAAAGGCTCACCTTTTAAGAGGGTAAAAGTTTCAAGAAAGACCAAACAGCCAATGATCCGGGCAGAAAACATGATATATCACACTGGTTGCACAACTGAAGTCGGTGTTAGGCACAACAAGTACCTTTGCATATCAGAGTGATACCACTGATATCACTGTAACTGAAATTTTGTAGGCCATGCAGAAGTAGTCTTTAAATTAATATGGTATGTTAATTCAGCAATTATTATCTGCATTCTTGCCAAAGGAATTGATCAGACTTGCTACGTAGTGTCAAGTGCCAATACTGAGTTACTACTATTAATATAGTTAGACTAAAAATAAAGGGGAAGATTCTCAGCAGGTATAAATATTCATAGCTTCACTGAGTACCAACAAGTTATACTTGTTTATACCAGCCCAGGGAGTTAAATACTTCAACATAATAAAATATTTCCTACAAAACAGTTTGGTGCAAGTACTGTACAGCACAGTAGAAACCCAAGAATAAATTCCCAAGAGGTTTTAATATGACTTCCAGCAGGGATAAAGTCAGCCCTTTTCTTCACAGCCCAGAAACTCTACATGCCAGATGAGCAAAGCCTCTCGATTCCATAGTTTCAGTGCACAAGCCCTGGTGCAGGCAAAGGCCCGGATGCAGCCAGGCTGGCTGCGGTACCTGCTCCTGCTTGGGAATTTAGGAAGGGACTTGGCACGTTGCAAGAGATGGGAGCAGAGCACAAGAGCATTGTGAAAATGCAAAGTTTTTGCTAAAAATTTGTGCTTTATCTAAAAATGTCATGGGTTTACTGCAAGGATTAAGGCTCAGCTTTTCCCACATCTGTGAGGAATGCTTAGACGTTTGTGATTAAAAATAAAAATACCACTCTGGGCAGGATTTTGACATTTTTTGAGGGAGTGTGGGTTGATAGGTGGGTGGATTAGATAGTAATCAGTTAAACAAACTCAGCTGAGCTTTGAAAGTTAAACTTCAAGCTATACAGGAAGATTTGCATGGTAGGACATAAAAAAAAGTTTAATTGTGTTCGGCATGATCTGTTTTTATTTAAGTGTACTAATAGAAATGCAGCTCACTTTTAGGAAAACTTTTTTTTTTTTTTTTTTTTTTAAGTGAGATAACCAAGTACACTAAAAATATATCAATGGCTTCATAATACACATGAGAATATGGCAAATAAAATTGATAGTTGGGAAACAAGGTATAGAAGTGTTCAGTTATCCAGTACAAAACAGTAAATGCTGCTTTGGGGAATTAAGTTAATGCAATTTGTCCTATTAGTACTAAAGAAGTAGGAAGTATTTCCTTCCAAATACAAATGTCATTACAGAATATAAATATACACTAGCAAAACACATAATATTTTGCTAAGGCATCTCTCCCTTTGTTACACATTTTGCCCATAGGAACACACTGTGTTTGTGCATCCAGCTGCTTAGGCTGCTTTTAGCAGAATCTGTTACCACCCAGTCTTCTCTGCCTGCCTCCTTCCGCACGTAAAGATCCAAAGATTTCCATAGCATGTAAAGAAGTAAATAATGATATGCTACTGAGCAAGAAATGTTCTCCTAGAGGAGACAGTTTCCTTTCAGAAACACTAAAACAAACCCTCTATTGAATTCTTGCCCACAGCTTTGTATCACTGCTTTTTTAATATGCATAAAATTGCATACGCTGACATGAGATTATATGACATGCTTTGGTATTTTCTTATTAACTATGACATTTGCTTCTGAAAACTGAGAAGATATAATTTCTAACCTAAGTGTTTAGAACACAATTTAGTAGGTCACTTTGTATTAATAATTTCTTTGTTTCAAAGGTTTGTGGATTTTTGAACTTCCCATGTGCTACAGTTCATTTCCCCACATGCATCTGAATTTAGTATTGAGGATACAACCCGGTCACTGACGCATAATCAGGCTGGGTAAATATTCTAGTGGAAACAAAATATTTCAGGAATCTTAAATATTCAGTATAAAGATAGGGTAGAAGAGCTTTTCTAATACCAGTGAAAAACTGTGATGCACTAAGCATTTCCAGTAAAATAATAATAATAAAAAAGTTTATGCTGAATGCAAACTATGCATTTTCCTTAATAGCAGTGCCTTTCTTAAGCCCTGTGGAAAAGCAGGTAATGCTTTACATTTGCCAGATGTGGCAGGTCTTTACTAAATGTTTCATTGCACTGTTACAAGCCCTTGCTTGTGTTAACTTGTTGTGTTTGAAAGCAAATTTGCAAGCAAGTGGAACTTGTATCCCTATCTGTCAATAATTCCTCATCACACTCAACAAAAAGTCACTGCTTCCCTTTTTCCCCACCCCCTGAATGTGAAATTGCAGTAAATCAGTCAACAGCCCTGTTTAGCATATAAAGCAGAAAACTTCAAAGCAAAGCAGCCTTTTCTCTCCACCTATGAAATTCCAGACCATGCTCCTAAATTCAGGGAAATCTACTCGTCCTTTCTACTTACAATTCAGAAAGCCTCAGTGATGCATATTAAAGGACTGCTGTCAGCTCACATTGTTTAAAAACGGACTGATTAAAAAAACATTTGGGTAAAGCACCCTTTATACACTGCTCATCTGGTAACATTGCTCTTGTGCAGGCAGCAGCAGGCTGAATTACACCAGCTGACAAGCCATCCCAAATCCTAAACATGTCTTTATTGTTTGATTCTGAAGTATTCCATTTCATATATTTGCCTTGCACTTTCCTTAATAGCTATTCAGAAAAAGCATGTCCACGTGCCCTCAGCCCCCTCTTTTCATGCAGCCACCTATTAGCAAACCGTCAGCTTTGCAGTAAACAAGTAAAACAGGTAAACAAGTAAAATTAATATTCCTCCAAAATCTAGGGGAAGGGACAGCCCATGTTCTTATACTATGTTCTGTTAATCTTCAGGTTGCAAATACACAAAAAAAATCCTCATATTGAGGTTGAATGATACTTTCAACTTGGTCAATTTGATACAGTGAGTTACAGCATAGGGGTTTTCTAAGACTCGTACTGCTTTTATACCCTCTCCCAGCCACACTCCTCTGCCATTGCAACACCTTGCCACCATGTATTTAGATAAAAATGTCTACAAGACTGTGCCATACCCCAGATCATCAAAGCTATCCCAAATAACATAAATTATTCCCTGACACAAACAAAACAAAATGGTCTGAGACGCAGCATTTTCCGCACTCAGGCCTCTACCCAGCCGACTGCATTAGCAGGAGATGGCTACTTGCTGCAGCTGAAATTAATTTCTTTACATGGAATCAGCATGAGGTCTATGCGCTATTCAATAACTGCTGAACCCTGGTGATAGTAGGTTTCCTCACTCTCATTTTGACCAGTTAATTATCACAAATAATTCCCCCCCACTCGTGGTGTGTTTAGGAGCTGCAGGAAGGGAAGGTACCAGGAATTCCTGCAGTCACCATGGGCTCCCACGCAAACTGACGAAATCTGCGCTAACAAACCGCTCGTTTGGATACATCGCCCTTTCCTGCGATCTCGTGTGTAGCTTTCCATACGCCAGATCCACCTCCACTGAAATCAGAAGTGAAATGTGTAGGACACAATGACGAATAGAGATAGCAGGTCCTGGGGAGCAGCAGCAGCAGCAGCGCGTCAAGCCGAGGCTGAGCGGGTGCGTCCAGCCTGTGCTTCTTGGTTTACAGTTATCAGGCCCTGAATTAGCTCGTTTAAGTGCGGGTTAGATATGTCAACACGGGCGGCTATCAAGCCTTCCCCAGCAACACAGACACAGGCTGTGGGCTGATGTTCAAGGCAGATAGAGCCCGAGCAGTTTAAGAAGCTGCTGCCTCCAGCTGTGGGTTAGTGCCCGGCACGTCCCGCTCCCATCCCTGGAGCGCATCGGGATGGGGAAGCAGGCGGCAGCGTGAGCAGCATCCGCGCCATGGGATCACTGCACCCTGCAGAATGGCCAGTGTCCCCGCGCTAGCGGGGCCGGGGCCTTATCTCAAGTCACTGGTCAAGGGGGACTTAAGTGAGGCCACTGAAAAGCAGTGAGGGACAGTTCCAGCACACTAATTCAACTGGGATTGTATTTTTAAATATTGCAGCTGTGTTACATATGTTGTCAAGCCAGAGTTTCGGCACCAACAGAGGCTGAGACAACACCACTTCCAAAACGTACCTGAGCAAATAATAAACTTAAGAGCTTAGAATCTTATTCTTTGAGGCAAACAAGCTGCCTAGTAATTCACCTTTTTTTTGTCACGCTACGAAATGTGGCCCTCGGTACGTGGCTGGTGTGGAGGACGACAAAACTGCTCAGTGATTCGTGGTGCCTGGAGAGAAAGCCGAGCACAGCTATGCGCCGCTGCACAATATGCAGAATGTAGGTTTCAACACCGCTTAGTAAAAGGCATTTAAACCAAAACACGGTATTTTAAAAACAGTGCATCTTGTGGCCCACCAAGTTTTATCATTATCTAAAAATAAAATGTTTTAATCAAGGAGATGCTACCTAGATATCTATCTTTGTTCTCAGACTAATCCCGCATGTGCTTTAAAAGAACTCTGAATTATCTTTCCTTTCACCATAGTGAAAAGATGCATGAAGATTTTATTCTCTATCCAACTGCCTTAAATTGATGGTTTCTGGTAAGTCATAAATATTTGCATTAGCAGATGGTAATGTTTTATCCTTCATCACAGGTCCTTAAATAGATTAAGTCAATGTTGTCAAACCCAGGGGAATTAAAGAAAAAGGCAGCCACACAGAAAACCTTATGGTCTATGACAAATCAATACCTTTCTTAATCTACATAAACACAGGGATTTCTGCTCTAAGAGGCTATTATTAAGAATTCCTGGGCTGCCTCCTGATTTTGAAGCTGAATTATAGAGCCAAAGACCCTTCCAATACAATACACTACATTTATGTCTGATGCTGATTTGACATGTGAGTCCAGATCCCCAATTCTGAGCAATGCCCCATTCCGGAGAAAGCCAACTTAGAGGTGTAAAACTTGCCCCTCACCCATCTGGAGAAAGTGTCTTAATGACAAGCCCATTGACTGTTCTGTGAGTGACGCTGCCTCCTTATTAAAATAGTTCACATCCAATAAAGGTCGTTTTGGTCTGTAGTTTGGTCTAGCATCTCTCAGTCTTTCTAGCCAAACTGGGACAGACCCATGGCTTGTCCAAGCTTGTACTTTTTTTTTTTTTTCTTCTTCTGTGTCAAAATCAAATTGAAATGCTTAGCCTGCATGGTGGCTAAGTGCAGTGGTCACCATATTAACCATCATCAGTGGGATTAAAGGCGGGAGCCAAATCTCTGTTAGCAACTCTTGCCACCTGCTACAAACCATGTGAATTACCCAGCTGGGCAATTTCAGTGGCATCACTTCTAGCATGCCCAGCATCCAGGATTGCAAATTTGTTTTTCTCAAGCTGTGCGCAATGCACTGCTTCTGCTCCTCGAAATATCAAGAAAAAGCTAATAGACAAATTGTTCTGAAAAGAAGGAAAACAAACCGAATCCAGCATGCTGCATGCTAAGTACAGGTGGAAAAATCCAAATCATCCCTCATTTTAGATGTAAATACTTGCTGGGTACTCAAAACCCTAAAGGACAATCCATGCCTTCCTGTAATGGTCAAGTCAATAAATCTGATCATCTCAGAACAGGTAGAATGAGGCAGCTAAAATTGTGACAGAATTTGGGAATAATTAATGCTGTTAAGATTGTAATGTCATACAGACACCTTTTATGACATTGTGTCCTACACACACACAAGTTCCCTGCTAGAGAAACTTACATATTTGCCTATTTTTTCATGTACAATCTATCAAAACTTGTCTGCACTTTCAGGTTACAGGGACACATCTCGGAGAGAATGGAACTATAAAATGTATCATTTCTTGGTTCAGACACCATTTCTGTATTTCTGACACTGGCGATCACCAATGACACACAAAATCAACCAGTTCATTACTGGGATTTATTTTTTATTTAAGTGGGGAGACTTTAAAGTAACTTGCTCATGGGCAGTCTGATCTTTAAAGTCGGCTCTGAACTCAACTCAATTCATGTTCGGATCCTATGTGAACACATTAAATACATCATATACGTCTTTCTCTCCTCTCCCCAAAGTGACAAACAATAATGATGGCTTGTGAAATCCAATTTTGCATTTTACTTCAAAGCATTTTATTTCATAAGCTCCTGAAGCTTTTTGTATTGATCGCAGTTAAGGTCATCTATCTGCCAGTTTTCACTAGACTTTTCTTCGCTGCTGACTGTGGCATGTCTGTCACTGAGCAAAATACAAAACCTGACAAATTGATACATCCAGAGAACTTCTAAAGAATTGTATATGTCTATCTGCATCCTCTGCAAAGAAAAACATAAACCCAGGTTTATATAGTTATATATATTCTGGATATGTACAGTTAAAATAGACCTAATATAATATGGATGGGGCAGAAATGAATGTACATGCAAATAAATGTTCCCACAAAACAGATTAATATAAATTTTACAGATGCACAGTTTAGACATTAAAATATAAACAGATATCAAACCAAAGTCAAATTCTATTTGAGTTCAAACAGGCACCATTTAAACTCTTCTCAGAAGTGTCTTTCCAAGAAAAATCTGCCATTATACACACAAAAAATCTTTATATAAATTATTACTATGGTCACAAGAGCTAGTGAAGGACCATACCAAATTGTTCTGACTTTCCAAAAAATCAGAATAAAATGCTTTTTGAACTCAATGGCAATCCATTGAATGGGAATTCTAAATTAGGGCCACAACTAGCAGGTCTGGCAGAGATTCAGTAAACTGGTGTAAAGCCACTGACTGTAAAGTCACCTTCAGAACCTGGGGGCAGCCTCTGCTTTCACATGGGTGCCGTGACCAGGACTGCTCTTTCTGCCGCGTTCTCAGGCGTGCTGCGATCTCCAGAGGGAAGCACAAAGTGCAAAGGCAGCGAGTTCCCCCCCATCCCTGCGCCTCGGTCCTGCCGGGGACGGGGACGCAGCCCCAGCTCGGCCGCCAGCTCCTGCAGCCCGGGCGGAGGGGCTCTCTGGAAAGGGCCAAGTCAGATCCAGTTCTTCCTTAAACCAGGAGTCCAGACCTAGGGTGCTCGTCCACCTAATCCTTGTGACTGACTGATCGCAAAGTTGCCCATTGAAACTTGCTTACTTTTTTTTATTGGAAAGACAAGCGGCAAAATTCAAATTTCAAATTTCAATTGAACTGAAATCAAAATTCAAATTTCAGCCCCTCCTACACTGGCTTTCCAGCCAAGAGCAGTACACCGCTACCAAAGCAGCTTCTAAATGTTTCATGCTAATCCAGTTTCCCAACAGATACTCTTGAACTGTCGTGAGCAAACCCAAACCTCCACAGCTCAGACCGAGGATGTGTCTTTTGGTTAGTCTAGACAACATGCGCATTGCATTTATTTGCCACCGCTTGGTGCAAATCACATTAGGAACATTCTTGAACTAGGGCGTTTATCAGTAGCTGAGATTGTGCAGGGAGGAGATGGCAGGGAGCTTCACAGCAGGAAGTGCATCTAAACCTGGAAGGTGAGACTCTGTCTAATTACCGTGTTGTGACCGGAAAGCCTGTAGAGAGGAGTTCTACAGCTCCTCTGTAGGGTGGGATCATGAGAGAGGAGCCAGCTAATTAGAGAAAGAAATGCAGCAGGTGGAATAAAGTGTTATGGCTTTGTAGGTAATAACGGAAAACTCGCAAGCAGCAAAGAATCACAGAAGGGCAATCAAGGAGTTTGAGGACTCCCCAAGAAGACACGATTTACTGCCTGCACCTGAAGACTAAAATAAGATTGCATGCTTGCTTTATGTTAGGAAGCTCCTAGAATTCTGGTCCTAATACTGTAACGTCTTCTAAACATCTTGTCTTAAGCTCAGCCTCTGTGGGATATAGTCAATGTAAATAAAATTTTGAAATGAAAGTCTTATTTGCATAGTATTTGTAGCTGTTTAAAATACTTTTTATGTTTGTGCTTTATTTGATTCTAACTTGATGTGGAAATTACCAAGAATAGCATTTAAATAACTAAAGTATTTGCACCAGAGACTGCACACATCTTCATTTCTTTGGCCAAAGTGATGGCATAATTTTCACAACCGTTGGAACATCTAAACTTGAATTTCTGTCCTAAAAAAAAAGTCCAGCTATTTCCTGTTTATTTGTAAGAAGGTTTCCTAAGGAAAAGTGCTTTGCAAAAGGTTCTCAAGTAACAAAAAGCCCATGTCCCTGTTGCATTATTGTGTTTGTTGCAGTCTGTTACATTAAACGCACACTCCCAGACAGGTTATACAGCTCTAGGGGCTCCCATATTTAAATATTCTCTGCCTGTAGTTGATATTTCTCTACTTTTAAAGTGTTGTAATGCTGCATTCTTTCAAGATCACTCGGGGTTGAGTCATACACTGTATCACCAGCAAAAAAACAGCCTAATTAAAAAGTAAAAGGTGGTTTCTGCCATTTCATCCTGAATGAGCAACTGAAATGGAAGGATGAGAAGTTCAGAAATGGTGAGACAGTGTTATGCCAAAAGTAAGGAAAAAGTCCAACTTACCCTTCGACATCATATTTCACAAAAGAACACAATGCACTGTCACTCTCGTGGAGGCCCTGCCTGCACGCTGCTCGTCCGGCAGAACGAACACTCATCCTGACGTTATTCTAAATGTTTCACGTGCCTATCAATTCCTCCAACTTGCAAGAGCTAAACAAAGACATAAAATCACGCTCTGACCCTGCTTAGAAACATCAAAGTGCCATAATATTAGTCCCAAACAACCAATCTTTGATTACTCTCTTACAAGGCAGCTGATTATTCATAATTTGTACCAAAGGTACAAATTATTTATTGATTTTTCTCTAATATTATCAAGTTCTAAAGAATAATTACTGGTGTAATAGTTAGCCAAGTTGTTATGAGAATTGTAAGCCCCTTTGGTTAATGCATGGCATATGTCTGAGGCATTCAGCTAATTCACATATCTGTCTGCACTATTAATAGAGAAGGTTACATGCCAATTATCCCGGGTTCAATCAGCCTGTTGGGATACAATAGCTGCAGTGTTCGCACACTTGATGTGCCACATTCCTCACAGACATTATAAGCAGCTGGTCCAGATAAGACCACTGGGGCTTTAATATTTAGGAATCACTCCTGTGTCCAACCTGGACTGCCACTTTTTTTTTATTGTGACACTAACTGAGGTGCCTTTGTTACCTCTAATCTTGCTCTTTTTATTTTTAGATTCACAAGTATTGAAGTCAACTGATGTTTCCCTCCTGTCCGGAGGGAACACAGACCATTCGAAATGGCTATAGTGATTCCAGAGCCACAATACATTAAGGAGTTCCCCAAATTTCCCCAAACTAACAGCATTCTTCTGTCATGAGGAGGCATGTTAATACCTCCCATATTACCCAAATCTGGAAAAAAAGGAACATTTTAAAAAGACTCTGCTCCATACTAAATTACATTAGTATTAGTATTACTATTTCATTATTTTGCCTGCATTATTTCAAAGAGCAAAATAAAAAGCAAAAACAACAACAAAATTTAAAACCATTAATTTAGCTTGTCGTCATTCTGGGGCACATGCATACTCTAAACTTTTTTCCACTGTGATTGATTTTTTTTTTCATATTTGTTTAAAGATAAAATTCAGCTTATCTTTGTAGGGCTGGGGCTTAATTTATTGCCAGACCACCCCAAATGTGAAACAGTCTGAGATAATCACATGCAATGCTTTAATTCTCAAAACTGAAAAACAACAACAAAAGGCCACACAGGATAATTCTAGAAAAAAAGGGCAAAGTGTGATGACTTACTGACTTCCTAAAAAATAAGAAAGCATCTGTATAATATAAAATGTAAAATAAAATATAAAAGGATGAAATGATTATTTTAACAGTGTTGCTCTCAAGTATGTAGGATGGCTAACAGATACTAATCCAGGACATGTGTGCTGGATGTTTCACTCAAAATTACCTTTTTCCTCACTGCTGTACACTTTTTGCGCAGTTTTGTGCATTTTAACATACATGGTTACAAATTTTTATACATATATTTGTGAATGTATATTCATTTGCATGTTATTCACAGGCAATTCTGGAGCACCCTCCTTCCCCTTACTGAGAATCTCAGCAACCCTTTTCGGCAGAACTATTGCAATTTCATGATGATTAATCCTTGTTTTTTATGCAAATGGATGATGTAGTTGAGGAGAGAGTGCCCAAAAGAAGGGAAAGGCCAGTAAAATTCCAGCAGCATTAAAGGCAGGTAACAGAGTACCTAAAGCCAGGGTAGCTCCTCCTGTCACCAACAAGAGAAATCCAGGAGAGAAGGAGCTTTGCAGTTGGATGGGATGGAGTTTCCTGCACAGAGTAGGAATGGGAATAGTGCCCAATGTTACGGTGGTAGGAGAGAAGGGGGTAAGAGGGGACAACTCAAATGCAAATGAAAATGAGGAGGTCCTGTGCAGGACCAGAAACAGCAGCCCCCGTCCTGTTCTCAGGGCAATGTGGTGGTTCCCCACTGTCTCCTATGTTTTGAGGCTAAACCCTTCAGAAAGTCTGTGTCCACAATGCTGCTTTTATGAGGGATTCCTGGGGCCCCCTTGGTGTTACTGTATTACAAGCACTAAGTAAGGTAGGCAGCTCCTGCCAGGATCACAGGGACAGTCCTGTCCCCTACGTCAGCGTTCCCCGGTACAAGCATGTAGTACTGCAAGGAGGCCGTAACTGAACCAGAAATATATTTAAAATAAATCATAAAGCTTCATTTTCTAACAGGCCTTCCAAAGGAAGAGTCAGGAAATGAATCCAGCAGCACAGGCAGAGGATTTTTGATGGGATGCAATTGCAGAGGGTACGCGAAGGGAGAGGTGGTGCCCGGGTCGGTGTACAAGAACGGGGCGGGAAGCGGCGGTGACACCAGGAGCCCGGACGATGAAGTAACTGCCCTCCTTGCTAGTGAAGCCACCCAAGTAGAGCCGGGCAGCAAAGCGGGGCAGGGAAGCCCATGGGGTGCCCTTGGGGGGCAGCGCGGCTGACGGGGGGCCGTGCGCCCGCACCTGCCCTGAAGCTCTTTCATCTGCTGCCCTGAGTTACCCGTCTAAAGGAGAGCTCTGTTCCCTCACGGGTTCTTAACCCTTTAAGGAACAACGTCGCCGCCCGCGGCTGTCCCCCGGCTGCTCCGCTTTCCTCCTGCTCCGGAGGGAATGGCCCTAACACAGGTCAGCGCCACCCGCAAGCTCCACTTATGCAAAACGCCCCCCTCAAACGGAGCAATTCCAGGGCTTGTGCCCAGATGCAAAACTGAGAAATTAGTCTGTGACCTTTCCCATCAGCAGTGTCGCCAAGAGGGGCTGCGGGTCCAGGGCTGGCACCGGCAGCTCTAGGGGTGTAAGTGAAAATACAGCTCAATACGTGTGTGCAGGAACATGCAAAGGTTGTGTGTTAAATGTCAGCTGTGATAAGGACATGTTGATAAATAATGTAATCAACGTAGAAAATATACTCATGAGTTTTACTTCTCTTTGCTCCTTTAATGGATATTTAATACTCCATCCGGCTGCTGGGGTGGCAGAGCCTGCCCGGCCGCGGCAGCAGCAAGAAGGAAGTTGCACGTCATAGTAAAAAGGAAAAAGGAAAAAGGTACAACTGGCTGCAGTAGTGAGCGGCAAGCAGAAAAGGGGAAAGTGGCAAACAAAGCATTACCTGGAAAAAAAAAAATGTTCTCAGAATGAAAGCAGAACTTCGAAAGAGCTATATCCTCTACTTGTGGCTAGACCTAAGAAAAAAGCTAAGGAAATCAGTGGACAAATTGATCCTAGAAGGAACCTGATTCCTCTTTAGGGCTTTTATGCTTGAAAAAGAGGGTGGAGGGAAAAGAGGCAAGAAGAATCAGGAGCAAGAAATCCTCCCTTCCCCCGGTAAAACACTTCAGTTCTGAGGTGGAAATCTAACAGAACACCTGGTTCCACTTAAATAAATAGGAACATGTCTATTTATTCCACTAAGATTAGGATCTTATCCTAGGTGGTGGAATTATTTCTGTAGACACTGAAGATTTACTGCCCCCATCACTGGAAGAAAACCTAAAATGACTGGTTTGATGAGAAGTGAGCTGGTGGAGGTCTTACCATTTGACAGAAGAAAAAGCTGTTTGATGGAAGGATATGGGCACTACCACCAGAAGAACCGAGATGGGCTTTTGCCAGCTGTAATACCTTAAAACTATAGATGATGACTGGATCTAAATTTATAACTATATGTGTCCCTTCCTGTCCTGTCCTTGGGGCATCTAGATCACATGAGAAATGAGCAACAATGAAGGCAGCAGTCAGCAGAACATATCCATCATTTTTACATAATATTTGCATTTTTCTATTGCCATTGTGCAGCCCAATGCAAGAGAAGGAGAGAGATGAATGCAGTATTAGAATGGTTAAGTAGGGAACCAGACTGCAGAGACCAACCACACCACACTAGTGATTCATAGGAGTTAATTCTTATA
Organism: Nothocercus julius; assembly: GCA_013398735.1. NCBI lineage: Eukaryota > Metazoa > Chordata > Aves > Tinamiformes > Tinamidae > Nothocercus > Nothocercus julius. Next base: position 1,143,268 of record VZSV01000029.1, on the reverse strand, counting down.
AACAATTTTCTGATTTTTACTGTCCCACTGTCTGGGAAATTCTGGGGAAATACTGAATCCTTCGGCGTCAGTAGCAAAACTCATCAATTTCAAGAGAACAGGATGAATATTTCTACTAAAGAAAGATCCCCTCAATCACCATGTTCCATATTTGAGACTATATTTACAGAGGGAGCGAAATTAGGCTTAGGCTGAATTTAGATATCTTATCCTTGTGTAATATTTATCCAAAACAGACATCCCAAATTCCTTAAAAATTCTTAGAATAACTTTTAATCAAGTACTCAGATTTGTACTGGACCAGTCTGCTGCAGACATTCAGAAATGGTGATTTTTAAAAGATTCTTTCAAAGAAAAAGCTGGTAAACAACATGTAGGTCTCCAGGAGCTAGCAGCAGAGTGAGCCAGGAAGAATCCTAGGGAAAAGAAAATATCAGTAGTGATATCCTGTGTAATTTATATTGGGTAGTTCTCAGGACCCCCAGTGATGATCGAGGACCTCAGGAGAATCCTGGCATAGAACAAATTGGTCCCAGAAGCCTCACAGTTTAGAGATTACAGGGCTGTAAATATTAAGTAGGTCTGACTGTGGTGTATTTTCCTTAGAAACCATACAGTTAAGAAAATAGCACCTATGAGACAAATTACGTGATATGTGTTCTTTCCAGTGACATCGCTTTCTACAGTGCACAACTTCTGAAGCAGTGGCCAAGCTGAGCTCTCAAGGAGTCTCAGGTTGAGTAATATAAATGCACCCAGGCCTGACACATCTTTTATTCACATCCTGATGCACTGTTTGTGCAACCTTTAGCTTTGGAAATTATTTGGACAATATTAAGTGCAGAGGCAATGTGAAGAAATATGCCACAAAGTACCGATCATAGGCAATCAAAGATCTGATGATTGCTCTGGGTTTAGAAGAGTATGTAAAGGAAACGGCCAGAAAGATCTGGCCTTATGTATGCTACATGTTTATCTAAGCATAACTGTGCTGTGGAACAACCAAATTTCAGTATATTCAGGAAATAAAGCTGTCTAACAGGATGTTATCAGAAGGAAATAAAATAACTCTGTTTCTTAGGTATACTTATTATGAGTTATTATTAGTTTTCCTGAACACGCAGAAGTGGAGCCTTCAACACAGCACTTAAACAGAATGTTATGATACACTCATTGCTTTAGCTTCAGGCAAAAAGGTAGTAAGTCTATTAGATGACTAATTAGTGTGTTTAATTATAAAGCAAGCTGGTTTCAGTAACAACATGCTCACCCAAAAATATATGTAGTAATAATAAATGATATCCACCAATTCTCTAAACTCATATAATAGCCTAAAGAAAAATTGAGGATATTACACAGTAGCCAGAGGGGGGGAAAAAAAAAACGCATTAAAAAAGCTCCTCCTCCTCGTTTCCTTTGAGGCCTTTGCCCTCTGTTTGGAAATGTGGAAAAACTTTCCTAAGATGAATGCCTTGTGTTACTGCAGTGTGATTATATTAGTACCACAAGAGGAGAAAGCAGCGGTGCAAACATGTGCACTGATTTTTATCACATGCATGGAAGTGTCCTTGGCAACTCACATTTGCATGAAGACATTCCTACCAGCGCAGCTGTGCCGTAGACTGGAGCGTCCTACGTGAAGTTCAACAGTTATGCCAAGGGATTTTTGATTCCAATCCTTTGTTTCATTTTGTAAGATGAAATAACAGCAAGAAATACTAGCCTTCTGAATTTTTTCAGGCTGACTCTTCATCCCGCGTGGGGATAATTTGGGGATAATTTGGAAGGTGAATTTCTATTCAGCCGTTTTGCCTTTTGTTTTCTAATTTGCACAACTGAAACTCGCCCTCCGTCAATAAGCTGATACTGCAGGGCTGAGTCAGTGCTGGGGCACGTCAGTGTGTCTTGGGTGTGACCCCACTGAAGTCAGCACGGGAGGAAATTAAAATAAAAGTGAGTGTGAAGGGCACCCAGGGTGGCACAGGGCAGCAGCAATGGAGCCGGTCGCGGGGTCCCTCCTCGAGCTGCAGAGCAAATGGTAAAACCAAGCCTGGAGCTGTTGTACACAGGCCAAGGAGGAAGCGTCAGAAAGCACCAGGAGTGAAAACCTGCACAAGGTCAGGGAGGAGGCCCTGTCGAGGGCAGATACCCTCATGGGGGGTTTCATCTTTAGGCAGCTGTTAGTAAATAAATTAATTAAAAATAAAAATAAATTAAAAATAAAATAAAATAAAACCAAATCCAAGCTGTCGTGCTGCCGCTTGCCAGTGACAGAGGTGTTTGGGCCAGGACGTCGTGATGCACCGAAGCCGCATCCATCCCATTGAGGCAGTGCACAGGCTGGCACAGCAGCACCCGCGAGCGCTTGCAAAACCAGCATGGAAACTGGTCTAAACAGGAGGGGCCACGCTTG
>VZSV01000029.1:1098364-1140810 GCA_013398735.1 Nothocercus julius | reverse complement strand
GCAGGTTAGGTTAGGATAGGCAGGGCAGTGTAAAACTGTAAGTGATTTAAGTCGGACCTGTTTGCAAGGGCATAAAGATTAAACAGGATTGCAACTTTTCATAAAATTCAACTTTCTCTGTTTCCCAGTCTGCTGTTGCTCAGGCCCCTTAAAATTTGGCACTGGGAACAGCTCTCCAGAATATAGCTTTCCACTTATAGAAAGGCTATATATGTTCCCCACAGAGAGATGAACCTAAAGCTGAGCGCAAGCTCTGTACTGTCACTAGACAGTCACGAGTGCTTACACTGGGAACTGAAATAGCAAGAGGATGCCAATTTTTTTAATGTTTTATTTAATAAAACCCAGTGAAGCATGTGCTTAAAGTTAAGCACATGTTGAAAATGCTTAAGGAAATAGGAATGGCTTAACGTATGTCTTTGACATGAGGACTGAGTTGATAAGACAGATTACAGTTTCACCACAGAAGTGACACAAAAAGGGATTCAAAATCTCTTTTGAACTAAAAACAGCTATAATACAAGTTTTGTCTCCAGCAAAGACTGCTGGCTTAGTAACCAGCAAACTGAATTTCTATAACATAAATTAAAAAAAAAATCCTGACTGTGCTCTCAAGACATTTTTTCTAGCTCTTTTGAAAGCAAACTATAAAGTCCTATTTCTACAGTTCTGACAGTCTTGGTACAGCCCAAAGGGTGACTTTAAGCCAGCCCAGTTGTACTAATATAACTTCATTGATGACTACACATTTTGGAACCCAGACAGCACCTAAGCAGTTGTGTAAGAATAACTCAATACAGCAGAAGAATTGCCCATGTGGGCGAGCCCGCATGACTTTTATTCCTGGCAAAAATCCTCTCAGCATTGGCAAACCAGGTTTCTGGGTAAAAGGACTGCCTTTTCCTTCTACCGTGCTACAGTGTCTAGCTCAAAACTCCAGATCCATGCCTGCATGGATTAATTAGTACTAGTCCATTCATTATTAATGCTAATTAATATTAATCAGCAAACGGCAGCTTGCACGACCACTGCCATTCTTGCCTGGGCGAGCTCCCTGGAGCAGCGCGCCGCTCCCCGGGGACGGCACGCGACAGCGAGGAGCCCGTGCAAGCACTACGATATAGACCTGCTGGGGGGTCACCAGAGGTGGGTGCCACTAGGTGTCCTGGCCACAGCGAGGGATCACGTCGGGCGCGGAGGGAAAGCCCCGGCGGGAGCTGCGCTCGGAGCAGCCATCACCCCAGCAGCACGCTTGGCCACAGCCTGAGTATCTTCCCTTCTCTCCAAACCCCCAAAATAAAAATATTTTAAAAAATAAAATTAAAAAAATAAATGCACAGTGTTAAAATCAGAGGTTGTTAGGCAACTTAGCTAAATTTATATCCCTTCTCAGCCCTCCGCTGCTTCCTTGAGGGCCGGCCCTGGCGCAGCAGGGCTGTTGCGCTGCATCCATCGCGCTCCTCGGCAGCCCGCACAATGGCCAACACCTGTTCACCCAGCAGCTGATGGAAGACATAATAGCTGTGTAACTGTAAATAGTCAGCAGCTGTAAACGCTGATGCAAATCATACCTAAATGATTGAAAGAGCTGACAGAAGCTATTATGCATCCTGGAAGCAAAGCTGCTCTGCTCTCGTGGCATTTCATTTTTCCTGTGCAGTGACAAGCCTGGTTTTGCTCAAGTCAGGGGATGGAAGCACATTTGTTATTAGATCTAAGAATCTGCAACACCTTGCTCCGTGGTTAGACCTTTAGAGTGATCTTTCGATAAGAGTTACTGAACTCTGGCTCCTGTCCCGGCTCTGCTGAGGGCAGAGGCTGAAAGATATATTTGAAGTTGCAATGGTAGAAAACGAGCTGCGGGTGGAGGAGAACGGTGAAACTGCCTGTTCTAACTGAAAATGACACTAGTTTTGAAAATACCGATGGTAACACTGCTTAGCCAAGCCATTTTTAAAAAACAGATTGCTGCTGACAAGCTACCTCTCCCAAGAGCTTGTGGCTGGCCAGTGCTTGCTATTGCCAAACAAGGAACAGCTTGGGCTGGGATTTGTCTGGAGACTCTCCCCAGGTGCTGCAGCCGCATTCCATGGCATGGGAAGTGCAATGGTTTAGCAGGTAAATCCCGGGCTGCAGCTCAGGAAGCTGGAGCGGGGTCAGTGCTCTGAATGGGCAGTGTGGCCAGGTCCTGGGACAGGCCCTCGGAGGATGTGCCAGGGGGTGCATCCGCAAACACCCAGACATTCCAAAGGAACTGCTCCGGGAAAAGCGCTCCGGAGCTTTGGGATGCTGGCTTACCCTCCCTAGCCATGATGGGGAACCAGCCAAAGCCTGGACGCACACTTATCTATTCCAACACAAGGCCAGGATACAACTGTGCTTGGATGTCCCCTCCCGCTGCAGGATGCGCACAGGCACTGTGAGGACTCATGAGGCACCGCAGTGACAGCATATTTTATATGTATGTATATATATATATAACATATGTATGTACACACTTTTGTGTGCCTAAAAATGCCACCCCAAAAGGCCATAACCTGATTGAACAGGACTGCATCATCAAATGTTTCTTCTTTTCTTCCAAGCACCTGCCCAGTATCTTCTAAGCCCCTTGTAGAAATTAAGTAAATTAATCTAAATTTGGAGATACAGATTGAATGTATTTCTGCATCATTTATTGCCTAGATAAAATATTTATGAGCAGGGATTTTATTATTGCACTATCTGTTTTTATAAAGCCTCAGCTAAAAGAAAGAAAGCTATAAATGAGACAATTACAGTTTTAAACATTTCTTTAGCAATGACTGTAAAAATCTTTAAAACATTACCTTTTAGTCAATGATATGTTATCTGTGATGATGCAAAAACCTGTAAAACATGATTAATTGCAAAATGTTGCTTGAAACTACTTTTATCCTAAATGCCGTTTCAGAATACTGATTAATTAATTTCATGACATAAAATAATGTTTCATGTTATAAATAAAAAGCATTCTCTAATAGCTTTAAGCTGCATGTCTTCTTTCTTTCTGGCTCCCCTCTTCCTCCTACTCCAGCAGTGTCAAATTGCATTGGAGTCAATTAAGAACTGCTCATTTATTATACACACCTTGTTAAAGCAAGAAGGATAATTGAATGCCAAGACTCCCTTTCGTTCATGTTCATGATTTAAAGTAACACGATAGGTAATAAGGATTTTTGAGATTAGATGGCTTATAAATAGATGTATAGGATTTTTTTTTAAAGGCCCTTTTGTAAGAAGGCCCATTTCTTTGATTTTAACTATTGAAGTGTGCATTAACCTGTGGGGTTGATGTTGCAGGAACAGGGGGATTAATCCCTTTTTTGAATTTCTGTAAGTGAAAGGTTTTATTGAAGGAGGAGAACGAGGAGGGTGGCAAAGGTAAAAAGACAGCTGGGGAATGAATGATGAGCAGGAGCCTTTGTGCCACCATTTGGTTTTAACACTAGGATTGCTGTGAAATGGTGGCTCTTGCTAATGCAGCGGCAGCACAGAAATATCCCAGCTGTGATCCCTTCTGGTTAAGCAAGGTGATGTAAAAATAAGAGAGAATGGGAGGAAAAAAAAAAAAAAATCTCCCAAACATCTTCTAATGGTTCTTACTTTTGACAGTGATGAATACAGAGTGAAAAATAAACTCTGTCTCTTATGCGTGCATGGTTAGGTCCCTTCATTACACCTGTACGACACGCATATTATCAAAAGAAGAAAGAATAAACTATTTAAAAGCACATTTTGTTTCAACACCAAAACCTGGATTCCATCTAAAATCCTAAATTATGAAATAACAACATACTAGAGATTCTGGAGAGGTTCTCTGGGCCCCGGCCCGCACCGTGACGGAAACGCGAAGGCCCCACCAGCCGTGTCCATTACACTGGCGACCTGTGCCCGGCCACATGGGGGTTATCTGTGCGGATGCATTATATGAAATCTCTCTTTTATGAAAATATTCCATATCATGGGTGCCTTTTTCCAGAAAAGAAGATTTTAAAAAGTAAAACACAGGCAGTTTTCCCCCACGGTGCCTGTTTTCACACTGCCTTCTTTTAGATCACTTTCATACATAAGCAAAAATCTGCGTAGTCACTTTTTCCCCCCAGAGGAATGTCCATACAAATCAGATAAAGTAAGGTTCAAACTACTGAAATTTGCACCCATAAATTACAGCTCACACACGAAAGCCTTGCCTAAGCCAAGCTGAAAAAAAAAAAATCTCCTTAAATGTTCCTTCCTTCTAAGCAAGAGCAGTCTGGTTCATTCAAGGCGACTCATTTAAACACATATATAAGGCCAAATGTCATTCCACTATTATTTATTAGTTGAACACGAAGTCCCCAAACAGAATCAGAAAGCCACAGTGCCTAACTTGAGGAGTTTGTAGGGCAGTGGCTATGGATTTTTTGTTGTTTTTGCTTCTCAGAGGTTAATTTGTTCCAGAGGCTTTAAAATATTGATTTTCAGATTTAATTAAATAAGAAATAAATAAATAAATAAATAAATAAAATAGAAACTTCTTCAGGAACACTTACCAGTTCCACATACCAGCTGTCTGGTAAAGTTAAGTATGTTGGATGTTTTCTGAACCAATACAAAGCAATTAGAGTCGATTGTGGTTTAATGATTCTCCAAATGCCTTTTTTGTTTTGTTCCTTTGTTCTCGGGGTCCTTCCTAACGCATTGGGCCCAACCAAGGAGGGATGATAAAGTGCATAGGGTTGATTGGGAGGTTTGAATAAGAATTCATTCCTAACAGCCTTTTGTTTTTTCCCTCCAGGAAGTAAGAGTATGAAGTAAATAAATAAATAAATAATAAAAACCAAGCAAACAAATAAGGAAGTGCCTCTGTCCTACTTCCTTGGAGAAAGCGGTTTTGCTTTATTTTCTGTTTGGCTGCTTTTCCTGGGGGCCTCTTCCTCCCAGCCGGTGCCTCCCGGGCAGCAGGGCAGGGGGGTATTAGGAGGTTTCAAATGCTGATGTTTAAATGTTTTCAGCGAATATGTTAATCACGACGGACAAGCCCTTAGCACTCTGCTGAAACAGCAGCCCGAACACTGTGTACTTAGCAGATCCTATAAGGTGATGACAGCTCGCAAGGAGTTGATAAACGCCGTTCCTCCCAAAGATAAATGTAAACCAAACCTCAAACCTCTGGCCATTTATTCACAAACCCAATTATTTTACAATAACATCCTTCCTTTAAGGGAATGTGAATTTTAAGAAGTGAGAACACAGCTTGGGCTTGGCTTGTATTTTAAGGGCTTTAGGAAAACATGGTATAAAATACAAAAGTCGAAACAAAAGAAGGTTGGGAAGGAGACATCAATATTCTCTACCAGTTTTTGGGTCCCATCTCCCTCTGTGAGGACTTTACATGCTTTTCCTAATATCTGACTCCAAGCAAGGCGAGAATTGCAGAGCAATTCCTGGTCTTTTCTGAAGAAATAATATCTATAGAAGATTTGAAGGAGCAGACAAATTTCTGGGGTAATCTGGCTAGAGATACACAGCAGCTTCCCTGCCGGGAGCACACGTGGGGTCTTAGGGCTCCTCTCAGCTTGGTGCTGGCCCAAGTGCGGCTGGAGCGGGACCTGGCCCGGGCCGTCCTACAGCGCCGGGGACCACAGAGCTGGGCCATCCTGCGGGAGAAGATGCCGTCTAGGAGACATCACTGCTGGATCCAGAGGATGGCTGTGACAAGTAATAAATATCCCCCCGCTCTGTCACTCAGTTAACTCCGGGACCCAGGTTTCTGTGCTGCATTTAGGATGTTTTGGGGAAAGCGAAGTAGTCATATCCCACCTGCAGAAAGCAAAGCCTTTGATACTTTAACTCAATAATACAATAATAATCTTAAGGAAACACCTAGGTCGCCATCCTCAGTTTTCTGTGCATTGCCACAAGGTCAGGGGACCATCCTAGTGAGAGCACCTGGAGACCAAACTGGTTTTAGGATGTGATGGACCTGGATATGGTCATGATTAAAGCAGTTAAGCAAATAGGTCCCCTACCCAACCAGCAATCACGGAGCTACCTGGAGACAATGCAAGGAGTAACTGAGGGGTTTTAAAGCATAAAACTTCCCTTAACTTGTGGAAATCTCCTGGGTGGGCGCAGTGTCCCTTCTGCAGGTGCTGCTCCTCGCCGAGATCCCTGCACGGGTCCCCGCTCCGCAAGGACACGCTGGGAGCCGGGACAATACCCAGGGGTTTTTACTTCTATAAAACACTTCGGCAGCTTGTTACAGGACCATAATTCTGCTTAAAGATGCTTCAGGGTCATTATGTCCTTGTTACTGATAAACATTCATATAATGTTAAGGTTTATTTATTAAAAAAAAATAAATAAAATGAAAAGGCTTACATTTTACTAGCAAAATAAAATATGCCTGAGTGGTTTTAACTTTGTAGAGAAACCTCAGACTTTGCTCATGAGAACAGTAGGTGCAGTTCTCTGTTAATTTTAGAAAAGGACACATGTGGGAGCCATGAAATGGAAGTTGCTGACATGCACACCACAAAAAAAAAAAAAAAAAAAAAAAAAAAAAGGCGAAAGAGAGAAAGAGAGAGGGAAAAAAAAAAAAAGACAGTTACCCGCTGCTTTCTTTTGGAGCATAACTGCATGTAAACACAGCCTGACAAAAGCCCAGCGCAGGCCGGCAGATGTTTGGTCACTTGTGCTGTCTTATACTTTGGCACATACAGCTCTCTCTCTCTCTCTCTCTCTCTCTCTCTCTCTCTCTCTCTTTCTCTTTTTTTTCCTCCTACTGCCCGTGCACTGAAGCGCTTACGGTTTTTGCATACCTGAATCACACAAGCCAAATATTTGCTGCACACACAGAACACAGGTCAGAGCAAGATCAAAACTTTCAGGGCCTCATTCAGAATTCTACTTTGGAAATCGTGAGGTTCAGTTAATTTTTTTTTTTCTTTTTTTGATTGTATGTTTTCAGGAAAAGCTTTCCCTTGAAAGATACCCCTGTGCTCACATAAAATGTGCTGTTCCTTGAGAGGGCTCTTGCCAAGGTATAAGAAGGGTAATTGTGCACTGGGACAAGCAAGGAGAGACTTGTGTGCCAGGAGAGCAGAAGCTGAAACCTTGAATAAATGAGACACATAATAGAGTCCCGAGAAATATGTCTGTGTGCCTCTAGTCATGACAGGTTAATCTGTGTTATATCTTTGTTCAAATCAAAGGAATTGCACTGCAGAGGAACCTGGCCCACTGGCAGGCCATACTGCCTTGAAAACGCTTCAGCTGGTACTTAAAACACCGTGATGTCCCACTTTTTATACACAATATACCTTTTACACACAACACACCATCACACGATTGCACACAACAAATCTCAAATTTCAAAGTCACTTATGAATAAAATCAACAGCCACCATGCAACGCTCATCGTGCATCCCTGCTCCGAGCCACGGAGCGGGACCGGCGGGGAGCACGGGCAGGAAACCCCATGCGGCCAAGCACAGGGCCAAGTGCCCCTGCTCCAAAAGCTCCTGTTTCAACCACACCACATTTTATTAATTCCCCAAACTCACAAATACATAAAGCTATATTTATATATATATAACTGTATATATAACTATAGAAATCCTCATGCAACCTCCACTTGAGGCTTTTCCCATGCAAATTGCATCAACTAAATTGTAGCTGTGCGTTGGCCCAACAGAACTACTTCCAAGGCAGAAATTTCTCATTCTTGTTTCGAAAAGGAGCATGTGACGAGACACTCACTTGTTCCACATGCTTTAAAATTCTTTCATACCAGTCGCTCCACTTGTTTGGCTCTAGTGGAGGTTTTTAATAGGCACAACATTCATGCACTTGATTCACTGCGAATTAGGATGCTTACTGTGTGAAACCTCTACCGAGATTTAACAGTTACTTTTTTTAAATCAGCATCTTAATGATTCATTCGGAGTGTCTGCACATAAACTCACATAAAACACCCCTCAAGTGGTGACTTAAAGTATTATTTTTCAGAGGATATGTCAAAGATTGTAGAGTAGGTAGCAATATTTTGTCAAATCTTATTTAGTGTCTGGGCAAGTTTTGTAAAAAAAAAAAAAAAAAAAAAAGTCCAATTATCTAAAATATTTTTGGGTATTTTCATTGGAAATTTGAAAGTTATTGTCATTTACTGCATCTGCCTACACAAAGGAAATTTTATAGTTCCCACTGACATTACCATTTGTTCAGCTGCATAGGTGGGAGTCTTTATTTAGACAAAGCTCTAGTGAATGTCAGCATTTTTAGACTGTCAGCTGCTTTTGACCACAGACGGCAAAGGTCAGTGTATGCAGAGTTTGTTAGTAAAATACTTCATCGAGGACGGTACCCGTGTCCATGTGCCCATGGCAGAAAAACAGAGGTTTCAGGATTTACTCAAGATCACCAAACCGAACGCCCCCTCGCGCCAAAGGCGCCGCCTGTGCGGGGCTCTCTTGCTGATGCATTTTCAGCTGGGATTTTCCAGGAGCAGTCCCTGTATCCCAACCAGTGCAGCCTCCTGAATTCCAACAAAATGCCTCGTGCCCCTCAGGACACAGCACACATAACTGCTTTCTAATTATCCACCCTATTGTTGATGCAATATAACACCCAAATTCTCTGTGGTTGGTTTCAAACGCAGTTACATGTATTCTGTTTTCTGAATGTTATTTTTTTTTTCATATATTAACAATTGAAAAGGATGAAAGTCATAGTGAAAATTAAGATTTATTCCTTAAATTATATTTCATGTACTGCAACTGTAAAGTTAGTAAGAATGACAGCAGAAAATAGCAATATGAGCATCACAGCTGTAAATAGTACATTGCTTAGCCTAAAAATATGTTATTTATTATTCACTGAAAACTCCCATACATTAAAATCTCTCTTAGCCCAACTGTCCCCACAGAAACATTTACAGAAAAAGCTGTGTTTCGAACCAAGAATGATACGTTACTTTTGTTTCATGCACGTACTGTATCTAATACTGTGGCTGTTAAGACCTTAGGTCATGGAAACAAGAGAAAAGAAGATATTAACATATCAATGAAACACTCTCCTCAGGAGCCATGGAGTGGGAACAATATTTGCATCTACAGTTTGTTAACAGCACAGGCAAGACTGCTAGTGAAAATTCTTAAATTAGGGTTTAATGTGATGGTCTCTGTTTTCAAAAGAGAAACAAAGAGGCACCACAAACCCCATGTGTTCAGGAGTGGCTTGTTCTGTGTAAATATCACAGTAAATCACCAGTGAAAACCTGAGCCCCTTTTGGTTAGGTAAAGGATAAACTCCTGGAATAACAAACGAACCCAGGGGTGCTTTGTAGTCGTCATCTTTGGCTTCCAACTAGAAAAAAATATGTAGCTAAACATAAGTGGAATTGTTCAAAGTATAATATATATATATAAATTTATTTTAAGACATTATCACTTCATAAAGGCACAGAAATCACCATATAGAGTAAGACCTGTGGCTCACAAGGGATCTTCTCCCCAGCACTGGTCATTCTTGTTTGCGATAATCCAAGACCTTGCACTAGAAAATCCTGCTCACAGCAGATTTACTTTCGAACCCACATCTGTCAATAGTGTCTCATGCCTTGAAGCTTGAGAAGCTATAATTTCTTTTCTTGCCCCATCTAGTGTACCTATGGCTATTTCTGATACACATCTAACCTTTGAGACTGCAAGAACATCTTGTGATAATGAGTTCCATGGAATATTTGTGTGGCTTTGCAAAAACTATTTCCTTTAGTGATTTTAAACATGTCAGTCATCTCTTAGCCACCTTTATTTATGAAGTATTTCTTACTAAAATAAGATTGAACACAGTATTCCAGATGACATCACACTGTTAGTGTGTATATATATATATATATATATATATATTTTCTATTACATTCCTTATATGGCCTAATATATATAAAAAAGAAATTGAAATCCTGACTGAATGCTGAATATAGATCCCATTAAACTGTCCTCAATAATGCTCAGGTCGTTTTTGACACTTGAAGACCTCATTGGAAAAAAACAAACCTTTTCTTTGAAACCACATGTCAATGGAATTGGTAGCATATTCACTCTCTTCAGTTACATTTAAAGATATTGTTGGAATTAAAACAAATGTCAGGACATCAGAGTTTTCACAAAAGGGAATGGTTTGCTGGTGAACCCTTGTCAGCTTGCCTAGGTCTTTGAAGACATTATCCTTTCCTTAGGACTGAAAATCAGCTGAACCTGAGGAATGCTCAGTATTTCTGAAATTATGGCCACTTATTCTGGAAAATAAATATGGAATTAGGGAATGCCCGTAGTCAATCCTTTCTGTAAACCACTAACTGGGTGATTTTATTTAGTGCTAAGAACCCAGCATAAATTTCAGCTCCCAAACTATGAGTTAAAGGGCCCAGTTTTCAGAATGATGAGCACCTATATCGGTTCTACAAGTCACTGTGGACTCTAGCACTTCATAAAAGTCAGGCCCCTTGTTGTTTATTTAATATATTTTTAAAAGATTTTCTTTGCTTTAGTCCACTAACAACTAATTAAGCTGCCTCCAGATTAAGAGACTGAGCCAAGAATTACAGGATATACCACATGCTTTCTCAAGGCAAATATTTACAGTTGTTTGTAGGGTTGATGTCTTTGACATCTATCTTCTACACATAGGCCATTAAAAATATGCAACATCACAAAAATCACCACATGACATTATGTGAAAGATTTGCTTTTTGAAAAGCAAGATGTATTCAGCGCCAGCTTGCAAATTGTTTTGCAGATGCTATTTCTATAATGCTGGCATGGCTCCTTTTAGCAAGGGGGGCTGCTGTAGGGGGAGAGAGAAACATAAAAGACTTAGATCAAAGATTCTTTTTTGGTAGGCAAAGGCTTCTGGCTTCTTTTTCCTAATAGAAAAAGTTTGTGATATCAGAGGAGACCGCACATCAAGCAGGGTTATGCAGCCCAGCTTTAGCATTCCCTTTATTTGTGCTTTGTGCCTGCTGCAGCTCCCTTGTCGCTGTGTTGGGATTTCACGGGCCTGCCGTGGGATTTAGAGAACACAGGCAGAAAATGTTGTAGAAATAAAAACTTCTGGTAATTTGTTTATCATTCCTCTTAAAGTAACTTTATGACTGACTGTCCTGAGCAAGTTTAATCCACTGAAGGGCGTTGATGGCTTCTCAGTGCCTTTGGTAAGCACAGAATGCTTTAATGGTAGCATAGCCCTGCCTTCCTTCCTAAAATCAGCGCAACTCTGGTATCAACAGGAGCACACAAAATCTTGCACCCTTGGAAAAATCAGACAGTTGTGCAAATAGAAATTCAAGATAAGCAGATGTAAATAGAGTATGAGGCTGTCCAAAGCCCTCACCATTGCCACAGTTCTGCAGCCATTCAAATTGAGGATAAAGCTCCCATTTTCTTAGAAAGCTACACCCAGTGTCCACGTGTGTGACCTGCAAACTCGCTGCATGCAGGCAGCACCACCGACAGCCAGCGTGGGCAGCACAGCCGTATGTGCCTCTTCCAGCCAACTCAGCAAATGGATTTTGTCAAGTTACTATATATATTACAGCATAGACTTCAAAAGCCCCTGATCAGAAGATGGTGACAATGAAGGACACCATGCAAACAAATAACCTAGCACTGTAAACCTGTTTAAGAGCTGGAAGAAGTGTAGAGAAGATTTTTCTCTCCCTCACCCCCATGGTTTTCAGGAAAAGGTCTTTGAACTTCTTTATCTGAGCACTTATATTTTTATTACAGGAAATTAAGAGGCTGAATGATGTGTGATTCAACTGTAGATCCACGGACATGAAATGAAGCCATAATAAAACATTTTAATATGAAATTAAAACCATAAGCTTGACTCTCTCCTACTTCTGACCTCTGCACTATGCAAGGGCAGCTACATAGCCGGAGCCAACAATTGCTCCTTCATTGTATTTCACCAGGAGCTGTTTAGGCAAATTATGTGCTGCTTTAAATTAGAATATTGGCCATGCAGTTCCTAGGAGCAGATCCCTGTTGCATAACAGAAGGCAGCACAGAGATGCCTGGCTACTGCATGCACGTGGCGAGGCCGGGGACCACGTTGGCTTTACATTAGCACGGTCCTGCATAGGCGCTCGTACTGCATACGACTGGTCTGGTCATGCTTGTGAGTCCTGGCCCATTCCTTTATTCTACCTTCCCCTAATTCTGTGGAAAAGCAATACAGTAACAGGTGACACTGAGAGGGTCTGAGACACAGAGTTAAGAAAAGAGATCAGGCAACCGAAAAATTGCTTTGAGTATTGCCACTTGGAAAGAATAAATGCAGACATTTGGAGGATGTCATGATGCTGCTAGCTGAGCTTGCAGAGGAAAACCATGTGAAAACTGTAAGCATTAGTCAAGGAAATCAAGCTAACATTCTAATCAAGTGCAGCTAAAATCCGTAATTTCCAATAAAAGACAATCCAGGTACCTGGAAGAGTGCCAACCAACCAACCAAAACGAGCCTTTTCCAGGGAGGGCTCTCATTCTAAACTCAAAAAATCCACAGGGGCTGGAGACTACAGCCTGGCATTACAGCAAAACCAGTCCCATGGCTCATCCCAGTCCCTTTGCCTCCCTTGTGCCAGCCTGATACCCCTCTGACCACAGAGATCTGGTTCAGGGAGCTAAACCAGCCCAGTACTAACAACTGTTCTGTGACCTGAAGCTCTACGTGATGATCAGCAAGCGCTGGTGCCAGCACAAGGAAAGCAGCAAAAATAGAAAGTAGCAAGAATATGTATCTGTGCACCGACAGGAAAACTCCACCAGCTCAGGTACACTGGTAAGAAGGCAAACAGGAGAACTCGAATATCCTGCTTGTTCTCTGCATGAGAACCTAGAAGCAGGATTTGCAATGGAACAGGCCACAGTTTGGCAGCATGTGTGTGTTAGCGCCACAGATTTACATCAGCTATTTTGAATTTATAATGGAATTGCCTGTGTAAATCTGAATAACTAATGGCAGAAACAGAAAACATTGACAGATTTCTTCAAGATGTTTTTTACCAGGCATGACTTGCTAAATGGGATACCTTGCTTCACTCTTTCCTTCACAGGGCATTGCTCATTCTGCCTTTCATATCAAATTTCTGGTTAGAGATCTGCTCCATAATCCTGAGCCAGATCTTTCAGGCAGGCCTTTCCTTATCGCTTAGCTAAAACAGAAACAACATGGGTAGGCTGGAAAACAATGTTAGGTCAATTTTATGTCACCTATATTGAAGATTCAGAAACACCCAGGAGAAGAGGCACAGTCTGGCCTGCTAAAACAAAACAGGCCCATGGGCACCTTGTTCCAGAAATGGAAAGACGAGCTGGAGTGCGATGCCTCAGCTACCCCTCCTGAACCTTATCATCCCTCAGTCCCTCCCGGGGCTCGCTCGGTATCGAAGGAGCCACCGCTGGCCCCCGCGCGCCCCGCGATGCCACGCGAGGGGCAAACTCACCCAGCCTGCCGGAGGGAGGTCGGCGCCTGGCGAAGCTGAGGGCGATGGGCGCTGAAAGCAGCACCCCAGAGGGCCAAAACAAGACCCGGAGAAGTGAAGTAATACAGGAACAGAGACCTGGAAACAAACAGACAGGAATCAAAACCAAAGTGGTATTTTCTGTTACCCAAGTCTGAAAGATCTGTCCGTGCAAGCTTTGCCTTTTTTTTTACACTCTTAAGCATCACAAATTACGTCCAAGTTCACAGTTAAAAGCTGAGAGGATGCAGAAGACAAGGACAGAGGTCTCTTTTCGTGCAGCACCTAGAACGGTGTTCCTGGTTTGTGAGAGGAGATTATACTCCCAATATACAATCGTAACAGTGATATAGTTGGTGTTAAAGAAAGTATCTGTCCTCCTAACAATTAATAAGAGACATCTATTGATCATAGATGCAGCATCTTTGTTACTGCTTCAGGATCAATTCTTCCACCTGCAGTACTTGGCTTCCCATTTACATTTAAAGGGATGTGAAATACACAGTCACAAAACAGCCTTAGAACAAATAGGCCCAAGGAGACAAGTAAAAGAGGAAGTGAAAGGCTTAAAAAATAAAAATAAGAGTGAGACATAATACTTGTCTTTGACATTATTTGCTGATGCGTCAAAATTAAAATGTCACATGGAAATGGTGTAACTTTTGCCTTAGGTAGGAGTCCCTCTGCCTGTCAGATGGTTTGTTCTTAGTAGCCCATTCTGCTCTTCATAGCCCTTGGAAGAAAACTTCCAAGGTGTGCAGCCCTAGGTCAGCCCTCCAGGCATAACGCCATGACGCCAAAACTCTTCCACGCTATGAAAAATCTTGGAGTCGTTCTTGTTTCCCTTTCCCATTGCAGAATCCTAATTGTAGAATTCATGGAGATTTGAAAACATCAAAATTTTACCATGAAACCTGGGAAATCAGTCAGCTCTGCTAGAAATCTCTGCTAGAAAAAACAGTCAAACCAAGCTGTCTTTTGCACAAAACCAGACTTTGGTGCAATGCCAGCAGATTGGGAGATATTAGTGATTACGGGTCAGTTTAGATGCACGAGCTGAACTCTTGTATGTTGAGAGATTGCCTAGACCCGAGATTTTGCATCAACATCTTACAGAAAACAAAACATCTCAATTCACACTGCATATTTGCAGCCCTCAGCCTGCATTAGCAGAAGCCCATTGACATAAATATAAATCTTCTGTGAGGACCTCTAAGTCTGTATGCAAACTTTACAGAAGAGAATTACAAGGATGATGGCAGTTACAACACAGAATTCTACTTCAGAACTATACAAAACTTTAACAGATGACCAACACAGGGCAGAAATAGGATAAATCTCTTTTTGGCCTTTCATTAAAGAACATATTATAAAAAGAGAGCTGAAAAGGACTTGTCTATCTTACTAATTTAACATTTTAAATTAGAAAAGTAACTTCTAAACCTGACCAGTTTCTGACAGATAGAGGCTGAGTGAAGTAACAGAATCACAATAGCCAAGGGGATCAAGGAGCAGCAATGAGAGGGGGAGGGATTTTTATCTAGAGTATCACAAATGCTATTTGTTTGGTCAAACACTTTCTAAAAGGTTTTGGCTTGCATGTTAATGAAAGAACACCAGGGCAATCTTGGTCTAAGCTGTCCTGCCTTACCAAGTAATGAAATTACAATAAATATTTTCACACCTTCAGAGATAAAGTTGTGTTGCTGTTGCTTTTTTGCCTTTAAGAAAAAAAAAAAAAAAAAAAAAAGAAATTAAAGGGAAAAGATTTTTTTTCTCAAAAGAAACACAAATGACAGCACAACAATCCCCCTCTTGCCAAATGCCACCTTGTCGCTCCTTTTTATAATTAGAAAGAGTAATTTAAAAAGCCATTAAAAAAATTCTTTGCCAATCTTTTCAGATTCTTTTCAGTTACACTGTATAATTTTCCTGAATAAATCTCCTCCATTTCACAGCATCTTAATTTAGGAAGCTTTTCTGAGGTTATTTCTAGGAAAAAGAAACTAGGAAATTACAATATTTGCTGTTGTTTCAGTACTGGGGTTTTCTTTTTTCTTCTAATGTGGTCACCCATAGACAACTGGAATGTACAGGAGCAACCCAGTACTCACAAGAATAAAGTTCAAAAATAATTTTATCGCAGCCCTAAAAAAATGCAAGCCTGGTAATTTTTCCTAATTCCCTCTGCCAAGAAACAGAAATGCTTTCTGGTTCATCGAGCAAATTGGTGGGTTTGAATTCCAGAAATCCCGATATCCTCACAAAGGCAGCCATTCTGAGGAGCAGGTTACGTGTCTAGAATTCTGGCCCGCTGCCACCGCGTTGATAAATACAAGTGTTGAATTCAGCTGGATTTAAAGATTGCGCTCTTTGCTTGAGCAAGTCTAAAAGTGCCAAAGTTGTAAAATTATCGCTGTGGCTTGTGCTTTGAAACTCGGAGACACCGTTGCAGATAAAACACGTCTCTGATCCTGCAAAGAGAATCAGATGGGCAGGTCTCGCGCAGAGCCCAGCTGACTGCAGTGACCTAAACCAGTGGTTTGCTGCAGGGAACTATAAAAAGATTTCGTAACTTGTAGCAAATCAAACATGTAGATAAACTACCTGGCATCTACAATCGGTCTTTTAATTTTGTGTTCAGAATCGGAATTTTAAAAGAGAAGAGAAACCAGTTAAAGACCTGAATGTAAGATCAGAGTTACAACTGTTTCTTTATGGGCTTTGTGTGCTCTATTTCATTAAAAATAGTTTCATTTTTTTAAAATAAAATAGATTATATTGCATCATCAGTAACAATAATCAAATAGAACCTCAATAAAACACTCTTGACAGTTTTTGTTGTTGTTGTTAAAATATGGCTGATTGATTTTTTTAAGACTCTACTGTGCCTTTATTACCCAGGACACCGTTTGTATTTTGTACAACACAATAGCAGTTATCAGAGCTGAACAATTCAAAGCAAATGATTTATTTTCCCGCCTGTTCCAGGTCATCAGAAAACCCAAATTACTCAGAGTATTAGTCAGTGAGTACTATCTGCAATTAGATGCTAATAACTAGAGAGACCTTTTTTTTTTTTTTTTTTTTTTCGGTGCAGAATTACCAGATCCATTTTACAGATTAAAAGATGAGGGAAAAGAGCACCTAAAAATACATAAAAGCAGCAGCACATATTACCTTCCTGTTTAAGTACCGGACCACACAGGCTCAGCCTGGTCAGATCCTTTGCAGTTAACATTTATTTATGCAGTCACGTTTATTTAAGGAGAGCCATCCTCCACCTTCATGCAGGCAGTGCATACATACGTATGTATGCCAATACTCAAGGTTTTATCAATACCAGTTTCTATACATGCAAGACTGTTAATAACTTCAGCTTTGTCTTTTTTTGTTGTTGTTTTTAAGCAAGCTTAAGTGCCAAGGAACTGCCATCACTTAAGCAGCCCAGAGGCAACTCCTCCTTCATCTTACATCTTCCTCCTACTAATTGCTTTGTACTCCCTTTTGCTCTTCCCGAACATTTGAAACTGCCCTGGCATTAGCAAGCAAGAAAAAAAACCCTGCCCTCCCCCCTCAGCTCTGGTACAGTTATAGGCTCAGACTTGACTGAAATCCTGGTTTCATGAGCAAAACTACTATTTGATTTGAAATGACTCAAATAAAGATTCTGCTCTGAATGGCTTCAGGGAAAACTGTTCATAAAATCTTTTGTTATTAGCAAAAAGAGTTTGTTATTGGCATTCTGTAATAAAGAAATGCATCTGGATTGTGACTATCCGCACAAGAGATGCAGCTTATCCATCCAGGTGCCAAATGCTCTGGCGTCTGCATTAAAGCATGCCCAGCACAACATCGCTCCCCAGAGAAAGCTGCATCCAATTCTTTACAGCCTGTAGTAGCAAAAAATGCACACAGGACCAAGCTGAAATTCAGAAGATTCCTTCTTTTCCTTACCCTTGAAATGTTTCATTCAGTATTCCCAAGTAAGAAATATTGAGTATCTCCTTGAAGAATATGTTGATAATCTTGTGATTTTTGCTGGGTTTTGTACCAGTAGGAATGGGCCCCAGCAGTACGGAAGCCAAATCTTTATTTTATTTTTTTTTTTTCTTTAAATTAGGTCTTTCATTTACCAGTCCCCAGATTCCTAAGAAGCATAAAACTGCCACCCACCAGCACCATCCCAGGATCAGGAGGAGTTTGTTAGGAATTAAGTTTTTTTTTTTCCCGTGCTGGATTTGGGTGCAGAGCAGGAGCGAAAGCACAGAGACTATCTGAATATTCTGTTTTACAGGGACAGCTCAAACTATGATTAACATCCCAGAGGATCCTCCTCACCACTGAAGGATTTAATTGCTGGAGCCTAATGAAACTCTGCCACACCCCCTTGTTTTTCCTTAGGATGGGGACATGTAGGGCTGGGGGTGGGGAAGAAGGAAAAAGGAAGAAAACCTTTTTTTTTTTATAAACTTGCTAGGTGCTTTTAACTTCATTACAGTAACTAATTGGCCAAAATAGTCCAATGACTCTAATCTTCTGAAACTGCTTATTATTTGCATGATGAAACCTCGTTGAGACATTTGCCCTTCTTTCAGACACTGACCACGTACGTTTTGAAGACTTCCCCACTTTTTCCTCATTTTAGGACTCTTCAAGACACAGATGCTTCAGCTGTACCTCATCATTTGCATTGCTTCATGAGATCAACACATTCTTTTTAAATGAAGTGCATGTAAATATACATATGCATATACTTAGACACCAAATGAAATGCATACATTTGCAGAAGGGCATGCATATATACCAAGCTGTAAGCTTTACTTCTGTATTTGTATAGCTCACAAAAAAAAAAACAAAAAAAAAGTAGTTTAACAGTGTAATATTTATGATTGTAATTCAAATATTTGGGAGATGTGTATAGTACAACGTCTCATCCTGGACATGCTGTACTGTACTAAGAACAGCATTTCTATCCATAAAAATGTTACTCATGAAGGCTGCCTCACTGAAACTATTTGTGCTGCTCAAGTAAAGATCAGTCACAAGTGATAACTGGCTTAATTTTTAAAATCAGTGCCAAGAAGCTGATGGAAGTTAGTGTCTGTTCACATCAGGATCAAATTGATCTGTCCCCACATTAAATACACACGGAGAAACTTCTCTTACAAGAAGTATTCTAGCTTATTAGCTAGAATAGAGGTTTCTAAGTGTTTTACCAAGAAGTTGGAGGTATATACCACATCATTTGGAGGGGGGGAAGAAGGGCTGAGGCTATGCAAACAGTTCAGTGCTCCAAGACACACTTGTGTCTATAGGGTAAATTCCTTAGTTCTTACTTTTACCTTTCATATTCATCTTCTGCTACTTGGCCTTTGCAGAAGGCAGTGGGAACTGAAAAGGAAATCTTTCCCTGCAGCTTGGATGGAAGAATTTTGCTGTGGTATGACCACATTTTATGATTAACCTTCAAAAATCTCTCACTTTCAACATTTTCAGTATGAGCACCCATTTACTTAATTGTTGTAGTCAGAACAGAACCAAAAGATCTTAACATGGAATCAAAAGTAGGTTCCTCCTCTTATCCTGTCATCATCTTAGAAAGCAGTGAAATGTCCTCAGACTTGTCTAAGGTCATTTTCAGGAATGCAAAAATGTTCTGAGGTAAAAATAACTTTTCCCTTCTCATGACTTTAGTAGGATCAGGTCTATTTATTTCATTCACTACAAGAAATAATTTATTATTATATCACATATTGCAGACCTAAGTATCTTTCTCCAAAATACTTTCTTAACATGAGACTTCTAGCTGTAGTCTGCTTGCCTGACAATGTTAGATTTATTTTTCGATCTTTTCGTCCACTTTTTTCCCCGTAGTGTAGCCCACTAAATCCAGACAAAAAGGAATGAGGAAAGTTATTTAACTTTGAGAAATTCAAAAAAAAATATAATAAGAAATTAACCTACCAAATATTAAGTCCCTTAGACAGCTGAGCACTGAGTTTATGGTTTCAGATGTTCTGCTGATTTTTCTTCAGTAAGTGCAGATTTTAAAGGTTGGCAGATAATAATACAGAGACCCAGGTATTTTTTCATAAGCCAGTGATACAAAGGAAGTGGTTTTGTTGCTAACAGGCACGTTGTTTCGGATATTAATGAAAATTCATCACCACAGACAAATTGTGACTGCACCCCATACAATCTGACCTCAAGCTTCAGTTACTGAAGGACACAATCCTTCCTAATCCCCCAACAAAGCAAATTCACACCCCCTGAGCCCTTAGAAGATGTTTAACTTCTATATGCATAGGTTTAAAGGAAGAAAGGGAAAAAATAAATCCCAAACAACCAAATCTGTAATAGTAGAAGGCAGAGAGGGAGGGAAGGAGAGAGAAAACCAGCTGCAACAATGGATGGGGAGTTTTGTAGCATGTACATAGGGCAAACACATCCAAATGTTTTTGTGAATATCCAGCAAAGGGACCAATCTTTGAAGCAAGTGGAATAAATGGATAGTAGACCAATGTCAAGAACCGTGCCTTTAAACAAAGAAAACTACGGGATGACATAACCCTGGCCGTATTTGGAAATCAAGGGTCCACCTTAGGAAACATTAGCAATATAGT
Organism: Nothocercus julius; assembly: GCA_013398735.1. Taxonomy (NCBI): domain Eukaryota; kingdom Metazoa; phylum Chordata; class Aves; order Tinamiformes; family Tinamidae; genus Nothocercus; species Nothocercus julius. The sequence continues at coordinate 1,120,656 of VZSV01000029.1, read as the reverse complement.
CACTATCTGATCCACTTTATGACATTCTTGATGCTGCTATAAGGAAGGTCACATATAATATTCAATCTACTATTGATGCATTACTGACCACAGTAGAAAATTAGCACTGATACGGCAGCATCCACATTAGTTTATAGTGAAATATCTGGTGTTTACATAAAACCTCAGTTAAGATGAAGTTATGACATTGTCTATGTGGTCGCCTAAGAGGAAAATACAGTGAATTTAAGAATGTTCTAATACTTTTTTTTTTTTTTTTCCCTGGATCTGGTTTATTTGATGCCACTGTCCCAGCTCAGCAAGGGTCATAATTATTTCCCTTGTGGTCAAGAAAGGCTCCATAGGAGGCTGACATATTTCATTTACAGGGAAAGATGCAAAAGGCTATCAAAATAAAAAGCTTGTTTGGAGTGGGCTTTAAAAACAAAGCAGCCCTGCTTATTTGCAGCTTAACAATACGTATGAGGCCCTGACACATTAATTCAAAGGAACCATGTTTCCTCATAGCAGATAAACAAAGATATAACGTTTCAATAGTGCTGCATATACATATGCATATAAAAGGCTGTTCCAAAGTGTAATCAAATTTAGGGTTTGCTTCTCTCAGGAATTGCCCTGTTAATTATAACCAAAATGGTTCTAAAAATGATGCTTAGAGAAGGATGTCAAGAGGTACCTAACTAAAAAACTTGCTTTAAGAGATACCAAATGTTACAAATTCCCATTTGTGCCAGACCAGTCTGGCACTATAAAGAGTAGCTGCCTCTGCAGGAATCTAAGCCATAGGTTCCAAAATAGTATAGGGAACTGCATAAAGATCTGCATATATGTGTTAATCTCAGCAACTGAATAACTGGACTAAATAAATACCAGTCAAACCACTCCTAGATTTTTGCTGGCACGCCTATAAAACTGCTCTACACAGTCACTGGTATTTAATTTTTTATTTTTCTAGTGACTGGCTAGGAAGGGTGTGGTGAGCATATTATAATCCAGCAGGATAACTCGGTAACCTTGTTAAAGGCACTTTCCCTCTAATTCCAAATGCTCACTTTTCCTGATTAAAAAGAGTAAAAAAAAATAATTTATGTTGGCGCTTACAGTTTAAATAGTCTTGTACACTTCAAAAGCCTGTTTACCTGTGATTTAAACCCAGTATCTTTTGATCAAAGAGATAAGCTGTCTCCACGCTGTCTGGTAATCACGGCTTTCAGAAGGCTTTTTTCCACGTTCAGTTAATTTCTTTTAGTTTTACTGGAATACAAATGGATGCATGTTTGTCAAATGTTTGTCGAAATAAGTTTACACGCACTTTTGCCAGGGTCTGCCAGGCTGCCTCTGTGGCAATGTTTCAGCAATTTAAGATGTAACAGCTGCTGCAAAGAATTGCAATGGGGTAATCACAGTCCTGCAATTACTTTGAAGTCGCCCTCACACAATAAAACCTGCAGCTTCTTGCAAACTCTGCATTTGGGGTGATTAGCAGTTACTTGGAGATTTTTTGAATGTATAGAGGAGGGGAAAAATAACTAAGATACCTTAGTTATTTCTGCTAACTTCATCCTGAAACCTGCAGCAAAAGGACTCCAAACTTTATTCTTCTTCATGATGGTTTGGAGGACAAAGCAGGAGATTAAAGTTTGACCTGACTTCCTTTTGTGCTTGTTTATATCATTGGAGCAGAAAGAATCTGGGTGCCTGGCAGCCACTTCCTGAAGTCAGAAACAACAACAACAAAAAACTCTACGTTTACAGCAAATTGCATCGAGACTGGGAAGCTCCGATATCACAAGCCATCGATCTGGTGAAATACTAAAGCCAGAAGAGAGACTTCTCCTTTTCAGTGACAAATTCCAACGGGGGCACAGGACCTCCCCGCTGCTCCTGGGCTGGCTGCTGAACCCGAGGCAGCTGTTTCCCTCCTCAGCAGAAACAGCCACGTTACTTTTCTGATTACCACCGATTTGCTCAGTATGAAATGCCCTGGCTGCCCCTTGCTGAAGGGGCATCATCATTTCTAAATATTTACTCGAAAATATGAGCTCAGCCGAAGCGCCATTGCCACGCGGCAGCTTTGTTTGCTTCCCGACTCACACAGCTGAAACAACAAAACCAGTTGGGCAACTTTTCCTTTTTTTTTTTTTTGGTCAGGTATGTGCTGAATTACTGACAAAAAGCTCTAGGCTTCTTGAGAGCTGCAGCAGCCGGTGGGTTTCTTCACTATCATTGCTGTTCTCTTTGCAATTGCCTTTTTTTCTGGCTTGCATTGAATGTGTCTCCCTATTCTGTGGTCAGACATGGGATTTAGTGCAAAAACACGACTGGAACATCCTTTTCCAAAACACTGTTCAGGTTACAAAGGAGAGTTTAAGATTTCTACATAGGCAGCTGGCTGGGAGGAAGGGGCTGAGTTTGCTGTGAATCCCCCTCTCCAAACTAGTAACCACTGTGGAAATAAAAGCTGTATTCTTCAGGTTCCCCCCCCCACATGCACACACAGAAACACTCTTTTTAATTTGTTATCTGCATGAAATTAATATTTGGAAACTCCATGGCAGGGGTGGTAAAATTTGTGAGAATTTTCAAGCTTAGTCGATTTGGAGTTTAAAATGCTGCCTAGAGGAGGTGCGATCACCCCAGGCTGACTTCCACAAAGGACCCTTACACCTCCTCTGCGCTGGAGTGCTAATGGCAAACAAATGCTACCATCTCCATTTTACAGATGGAAAATTTGGGCATGGATCCTCGGAATCCAGCCAGGCACACACCTCCTGATCCCCTCGCCAGGCTGTCTGCAAGGCTGCCCCTGCCCCTTTGGGCAGATGCCCGTGTTGGGCACTTGGCCCCCGTCCCACTTTACCTGCGAGCTCAGTTATCTTTCTCTCAAGACTGGGACTTCCACCTGGAAACAGAGCTTGAGGGACACAGACAAGAGAAGATGTTTTAGTATATAAAGGAGAAGGAATAATCCCTCGCAATATCCTGAATACAATTAATGTACTTTTTCTTCCTTATGATCCTTCATAGCGCTATTGTTTACCTGTGCTACCAGGATGAAAACCAGCAACAATTTATATAACCATAACACTATTATTATTTCACTCTGGTATAAGCATAACCTTAGTTTATTTTGCTCTAATGCCTAAAAGACTTTCCCATCTTAACCTAAAGTAGCCCAAACTGGAGAAAGCTAGGTCAGGATTCTTGAAAATAAAGATTTAAATAAATGGGCTATTTGCCATATTCCTGAGCAACCTGATGCTTGAAAATTCCCCATAGCTGAACAAGTTGCATTGTGTGGGAAAAGGGTATCACACTCTGAACTTATTGCATGCCCTGGTTTCATGTTTTCAAGTTTTTATCTTGAATCTGCAATACTAGAAACACATTAAACAAGGCAATACAAAGTCATTAAGATGCAAAAAGATGCTTCTCAGCCCCAGCAGATGTGCTTTACGTTAAAGAAATTCATGAAATGGCACAAAATCATGAAGATCGTGACAGCTGGAAAGATGGCAATCATTTCTAACCCCAGCTAGGGGACAGATGCACTAGAGCAGGACAGAGGTGGTTTTCCCAGTGAGGACAATGTGTCTTTCAGGTTGACTTCCACGGCAGTTACAGGAGGTGACAAAAGAAATAACCTGAACACGTTTTTTAAAAGGAGAACAAGTGCACAAACTAAATGGGCTAGCAAGGAGCATATCCGTGTCTGCTCCATAGGTAATACAGCCTCCGCAATAAGGTTTCCGTTTAAGAACTTGCCTGTATAGGTCTCTTACCTCCGTTTTCACAAGGAAAGGGGTGAAAAACAGAATTTATCACTGTGTATGTGTATCACAATAGGTGAAGATTCTCTTCTGTTTCATAAGAAAAATGTGGTGATGTATACCAGGATGTGGGTGACTGAAAGGTTAGTATTAATACTACACAAAAAACACATGTGAGAGAGGGGGAAATAAAAACTACAGAAAAGACACATACAAAAAAATCTCTGGAACTCCCATTAGAAACACTCCCCTACACAAAGCCAGGCAAATATTCATGCTTAAGTCTATTTTTTTCAATGTGCCTTTTCTCTATAAAGAGGTTTTTAAAAGGCTGACAGCATAATAACCACCATCATCACTCTGTGTCTCTCTGATTGCTCTTCCATGAGTTCTCAGGTAAGGGTTTTCCAATGGAACACAGTGTACTGGAGCTTCCCAAGGCCAGGTACTGGTTGCTGGGTCTGGTTATGGTCTGCACATTGCATGACAGACCAGCAGACTCCACTGGCCCTGCACTGTGCAATCCTAAACCTCCAGATCATCCAGGGACAAAGGCAACATCTTACTCCACATTTATTGCCACCAACTGCAGTGAAGTAACTCAATGAAATGATTAATGGGAGGGATAAAGGCCTTCAGTTGTGAGGTGTTGATCCTATCAGTGCCTAAGTATTAGGCAGCCTCTAAAGAAAATGACAGCCACAAAGACCTGCATAGCTGGAGGGCAGCAGAAGGCAGCAGAGGCCAGGGAGGAGTCTTCTGCCTTTGGACAAGCCTTTGTGTATTAGGAACACTTAGTATCTTGAAAAAATCTACTTAATTTCCCTTATGATCCTTCCTCTTGACACCTCATTCTGCAGTTTTATTTATATAGGGGTTTTTTTTGTATTTCAAAAATGAAACTACAAAATTTTTACTATTTTTTGTGGCAGTTTTTCAGGAACTAACAAGTTGTGCTGGGCATGGCAGAAATACAGGAGTTGAACTTGCAAAGCTCTTTCAGTTTCTAAAGAGTGATGCAAAGGCGAGTTTGACACATTTAGAAAGTAGAATAGCTGCCTCGCCATTTGGGAGAATAGCTCTAGAAACTTAATGATATTTTGAGACGCATTTTTATTCTCTGTCTTGAATCACTTACGATTTCTGAACTAGTAATATAACAGCATAGCTGTGTATTGTATTTTTGGCCACAGCAAAACTAAAAACCAAACTGATTATTGGTGGGGTTTTCCCCCCCATCCACTCAGGGTACTGGAGAGATTGTGGTGATATTACAGAGCATTCTGCAAGATTCTTCATCTGCGAATAAAAAAACGAAAGATAATGAGTGAGAAGAGCCACCAACACAGATACCAGACTCCAGAGCAAGATAGTCCATCTTGATAAGAAAAGACAAATCAAAAAACAGAAGATGTGTCTCAGAGGGCTAAACTATGCAATCTCAAGATAAACCAACAGTGCTCTCGCCCTTGCTGAACACTGACCCCAGAAGAGGGAATTCTGCACCGTCTACCTATGTCCTTCTACTACTCTCTCACAAAGTATCTCATAGGCTGTTCTTCTAGGGCCAAAGTCACCTATAAGAACCTATAAGTGCAGAACTGCTGCAAGGGGATCCCCAACTTAAACATCACTAACAGCTTAAAGAAGCTGCTTCAGGTGCTTTTGATGCCACAAGGACCCAGCTAGCAGAGGAGGAGGAGGGTAGCTGTGGGCTTAATGATTTATTTTCCATAATTTGAGACTTCTCGTCCCATATTGGGAATCCATTATTAATATTTACAAGCAATTCCTTAGCAAGGCAAAGATTCATAACTGGAATCAAATTACTGTACTCGTGATGATACTTCAAGAGATGATCACTTTATTAGGAAACAAAAGCTTCCGGAGAGACTATTTAGTGATAAGTACATCAGTTTCTTTTATACTCTAATGCTAATTGCTGGTGAGACAATTATTTTTCTTGCCTGATGATTTTTTCCCCCTGAGTGAGAATTGTTGCACTCAATGCTTAGGGCATAATATAATTATTCAGAGTTCATTAATAGGCAATACTGCTTTTCCTTTCATTAATCTAGACTTGTGCGTATATTTGAATAAGCACATCTAAGTCATTAACCATGCAGCACATAGGTTTTAATTTTCTTAAAATGTTTAGGAAGGAACAATGTGAACTTGGCTCTTCCTACTCACATGAGTTCAAGAAACGTGGCTCCTAGTTACAGTTTGCTGTTCCTGGTAGCATAAGCAAGTCTATCTATCAGGACATCTGCTCTCTTCAGTTTCCTATATAGCAGAAAGAAGCACTCTCCCCCAGTTTCATAGGAAGCTTTGGGAATTCTGAGATTAATAGCAGTGGGTGATTGACACTATTTTTCAACTTCTATCAGGTAGGATGCAAGACAAGGAGCAGTGATTAAGGCCTGATAATAGTAACGTTGTGAACTATCAAGAATGAGGCAGGGGCTTGGTGGGATGGCAGTACATGGTGGGAAAGTGCGAGGCCTGGAAGGACAACAAACGTAACAGACAGTTGTGCAGTAGGATGCAGCAGAGAATTAAAACCAATTCTCTCTCAGACACAATTTTACCCAAACAGAGTAATGGAAAAAGAAGTTCTGATACTGAGCAAGTGGACTATGGGCAAGTGCTTCTCTTCAGTTAGTGCTTCCACTCCAATGCAGTGCCAGTAATTACTGCCAATAATGAAGAAGCTGCTAAAAGATCCACCTGCAGCTGTATCACAGCACCACGGCGCGTAACACCAAGTTTCCCCTCTGTTTTCACACGCTAGGTGCTGATAAAGATCTTTTCCTCCAGTTTCATGTTCTCATGGTGTTCTTGGGTAATGACCAAAAGTGGCTGGTACTGAAATCAGCTTCAACTGTAGCCAGTGCTACAGGTGCACAATGTGGATATCCTGAGGCCTCTTCAATCAAGAATCTTGAGTCTAGTGTCCATAGGGACCCATAAAGCTGTTACAAATGTCATATCAGTCTTGTAAATTCACTCTCACCTCATAGCAGTGAACAAGAGATCCTGGATGCTTGTCAGTCTTTCAGATTAAGGGGCAACATGTGGTGAAAGGTACTGACTGCAATGGAAGGAGCACCATGTGCAGCAAGGCTGTGCAAAGTCCTCTCCTGAGGCCAAACTGACCACCAGATCCATGAGATTTTCATTCGCTTCTATGAACCTTAAAAAAATAAGCTTGCAGCCAAATGGGTTAACACCTGTCCTGTGCAGTACTTAGCTTAAGGGACCAGGCTGTACAGGAATGTAGGGCACTAAAAGGTGAGTTATGTAAAATTACTGTGATGCGACATCCCCATAACAACTGCTGCCACAGCAACGAGACTTGTAGTTCCTCACATCACTTAAAAATAAATAATAGTAAAAAGACACTTTGGTTCCCAATCCATTAAGAAGGTTTTCAAAAAGAAAACTTCACCTGAGAAGAGCTTAGAGTTAGTGTTATTATACTGTCTGTTAACAGACCCAGCAGGTGTACAGTATTGCAATATTGCAGTCACAACTTTCTTCCTAATTCTCATTCTGAGTTCGTCACTCTTTTAATTAACATATTGTAGCATTTAATATTTCCCTCCCCAAAATACAAGAGGAACAGAAAAAAAAATTATTTGGTTATAATGTGTTACTATGAATGGCTAATAGAGAAATGGGGGAGGGCACTTGCATGAAAAATTAAAAGTGTATTTATTACTGATGCTCGTTATTAAATTTGACGGATAGCATTTGCCTCCAACCTTTAAAGCCAGAAGTGGAACAGATGTTCATGAAAAGCCAGTTAATTTCCTGCCATTTGCAAACTGATTAGAAACTGAAACATTAGCACACTGACACTTCTTTATTTTTAATCTTGCTCATGTTTTGAAAGGAAAAGAAAAGAACCACCAGGAGCTAAGCTCTGGTTTTCAGATAGGAATGGCTGCACATTCTTGTTTCCTCTTTTAGCCCAAACCCCTTCTGTTAAGGAAATCGAAAAGAGCAAAACCGATACCCCACAGGCAGCAGCAAACCTAGTGCTGCAAACCGTCATTTTGCGTGTGGCCGACACGGATCTGCCAGCACAGCGAGTGAATGAGGAAGAGGGAGCCCGGCTGCTGGTCCTCGCACACCTCGCTGCTCTTGCGCTTGCAAAGGGTAGGAATACGGGCTCCAAAGCTGGGTCCAGCCAGCGGCAGCGAGCAGGCAGTTACGCTCGCCTGGGTCATTCTCAAAACCAAGCATCCTGCCCTGCAATGAGGAACTAGGAATGAGGAACTCCTCCAGTTTTAGTTTTCAAAAGTGGTGTTACTGAGCTGCATTAGTAAGAGGCCAAACGGTCTCTGTTTTAATAGTTCCCAGAACAGAAATTCAGGGCCAAATACAAATCTGGTATAAGTGTGCTCAATTCCATTCAAAACTGAATGGTGTCTCCAGAGCTTTCTCAAGGAAAACTCACTTTTGTTATAAATATTTATGCACTATTATTAACCCCAGTGGGGGAACATTGGGCATGCATTATCAGTTATTTATATACTCCCTGCCCCCAGAAAACTGAAGCTTTGAATCTCTTGGATCAGATGTGGGAAGTTACTCAAAAGAAAAGGTGGATGGAAATTTTCTGACAAAACTAAGTTTACTTGGATAATCACAATTTGTTAAGCTGGAAACATGTAATTTCAAGCATCTCAGGGTCCAATGAACTGCTGCTGAGTCCGAGGGAAGGCCCAACAGAGCCCGTCCCTGGAAGCGCCAAGTCTGCAGCCGGGGCAGCTGCTCTGGGAATCTGACGTTCTTGGCAGTTTCACTGCTGCTCATGTCAGTTTTGCTGACGTGCTGAGTCCAGGCAGCTCCCAAAATGCAGCAAATTTGGAAAATTCATCTGTCCCCTCAATAGGGAAGCGAGTTCAGAACAAGCAAGTGAACAAAAAAGCAAAGGACTCCCTGCAAACTGGAAACCCTGCTTTTCAAGCCAGCTCTGCTCATGAGTAATTAAAACAAAACAAAACGAGTTCTCTGTATCTGAAACCAAGATTTAAAAGATGTGAATCTATGTCAGGAAAGATTCTCCATGAGGTCACCACATTAATCCCTGTCCTACATCCTTTGCCCGTGTTGGGCACACCTCTACAGCTGCAGAAGCAGCCGCCTGTGCACATGTAGTGCAGGCTTTGCCCATCTTTGCTTACCTAGAGCCTGAACAGCAGCTTTTCTCTTTCTCTTTCTGTATGCATCTGTATATATGTGTGTGTGTGAAGTCACAGTATAATTACAGAAATGGAAAGTTTGCATGCAGTAAGAGCTGCTGAAAGTGTATCATGTTGGGAGAGAAAAGCTGATGTGTTTCCTGTGAAATTTCTTTGGGTTCTTAACAATTATTTCACCTAAGATGCATCTTTCCCTATGCATCTGGAAAGCTATGCAATTGCTTTTTGACTGAGTTTCATGTTTTAGTAACAGGTGGTTGGGCTAATCCTCAGAAATCAGCACGCAAACTCATAAAGCATAACTTGTTTTGCACACTGCTTTTACCGTAGTGAATCAGCACACACCCAGCTTAAATGTTATGAAACCTTTTGAGTGAAACTGTCCAAGTTACTTACCTCTCCCCTAATATAAGCACAGTGAGGATGTTACACAAATACTCTCCTCTGTATTTTCTCCTCAACCTTTAGGCCAGACCTTCGGTTGGAATAAATTAGAGAAACTAAACTGGTGTCCGCAGGACAATGCACATGCTTAAAATGAGAGCAAATGGCTTCCTGAATGCATTTCTGCATTACAGAATTTAGCCTTCTTTTCAGAGATTTGCTAAAAGCTGCACAGTTCCCCTTTAAATTCCTTTCCCTACTCCACTTTCAAGTTTTCTTTAATTTTTAATTCCTTTCTTCTTCCTCCTTCTCCTACCACCCCTCTGCTTCCTCCCTGCGCTGGGGGAGGGGAGGGGGAAGAATAGGAGCTTTGTTGTTGCTGCCCGCCCCCAGCCTGTAAAGTTTTCTGCTCGTTCCCCGCTGCAAAGCCGCATTTCTCCTATCACTTAAAAAAAAAAAAAAAAACTACAATTTTTAATTGATAAGTTCATGTTGAAAAAGAAGAAGAAGAAAGAAAGGCTTTGTGGGGAGAGGGAACGCGTGACGTCTCTTACATGTGCAGAACGGGACGCCGCGGGATGATGTCTACATTAGTGATCGCATCACTCCGATTAGCGAGAGTCGAGCAAACTGAGCTAATTGGAAAGTGAGAAAAGCCACTCCCCCCGGCGGCCGCCGCTCCATCTTCTAAGGCCTTTTAGGGTTTCACTTCTGTATTTTCCGATTTCCTATTCCCAGCTATTTCAGCCCCTTTCCCTGTCTTTCCGTACAAGCTGATTAGCTGTTAAACAATTCGCAGGAGGCGTCATTGCTGCCCTGGACACCTCGTGTTCCCGAGAAGGGAGGAATTCAAGGCAACGGGCAGTTCCCAGCCTGTTCCAGGTTCCCTGCCTGCTCAAACACATGAAAACACACATTTTTTGCAGCTCTCAGGCCTGGAAAAGCCCCTTCCTTTTAAAATGAAAATAGATTTGTAATTGCATTTCCTTAAGTGAGCTGCATCTGATCTGTATACAACTATTTTTGACACCTCTGCTTTAGACTGAGGAGATTGGATAGATTATGGGCTTATGACTATATATTTTTTCAACCTTAACTTCGCTCCAAAAGCCAAGGGAACAAGTTGTTTAAAAGAAGCAGTTTATTGTCTCACGTAAGGTCAACTGGATAATGATTAACCTCATATAAATCCTAAATGTGCTAAATCAAATTGCCATTGAAGACCCTGGAAAAAGGCAAAAAAAATCAATCAAACAAAAAAACCCTAAGTCATGACTCATTTTAAAATCATCCAACTCTAACCCATGAGAGGAACTCAGAAGTGACAGGAAGGGCATCATAGAAAAATTGAGACTTAATTTGCACAAATGTTGCAATTCTTACACAGAGCCTTCATATCTAAGCAAAACCTAATCCTTTCCAACAATCTTAAAAATGAAGCATTTATTAATTATTATATTGCTTAGCCTATTCTAATATTTCTGTATTAACTCATCTGGATATAAAAAACTACATCCCTTGCCTCCTCCCCCCAAATGTTTATCTGCTTACAGGGTCCTATTAGTAACTCAGGGAATGACAGAGTAACAAGGCTTCTGCATAAATGAACTTATTAAAAAAAAAAAAAGGAAGGTATGAATATATGCAACTCGGTAAAATTATGACTAAGAGAGGATATGATAACAGCCGAAAATATGTGAAGTGTGTAAACATGACAGACTGGCATGAAATGGTGTGGGCTGAAACTGAAATTAGGCAGAAGAGCAATGCAGTCTCCCAGACGGTGGAATATTTTGCTAACAGGAGTGGTGTTTGAATCATTTAAAACTAGACTGGACAAGGAACTGGGGAACATAGTGCATGGCTGGAGCCTCAGCTACATCAAAGGGTGATTTTCAGTGTGTGAGTCACCGTGACAGCTGTGCCCCTCTGGGAAAACGCTCATCACAAAGCTCAGGACAAGCACACGAGGGGACAAAGCATCCTCTGTCAAGGGGATCGGGAGACACAGCAGCCCTCAACGAAGAAATTGGGCAAATCCAGAGGCTGAGCATCTTTAGGACACGCTGCCAAGCAGTCTTCCTTAAAAAGAGGCTCTCCAGCGCGAGATGAGCACAGTGTTGCTGGTCCCTTCTATGCCAAAAGGGCAACCGACTGAGTAAAAAGGTTGGGGAGGGGGGGAACAAAAAGGAAAATTAAACCAAGCGCACCTCTCAGTACACAGAGATCTCCTCCCAGAAGAAGTTTGATCCTGGAGTGAGGAAATGACCCACAATGACTCCGTGAAGTCCACAACAGGCTTTCCAGCTGCTGCCAAGGTGCCCACGTAGCGGGCTCCGGAGCAAAGCTCCGGAATTAGAGTGGATGAGGTCAGGCAATGGCATCCGAGAGAAGAGTGATTCCAGAACAAGCACCTTGAAATAAATATTCTCTAACTTGATTTTATGATAATAACAAACCAGGTCCTGAGTACAGAAGATTCAGATATTATAGGGCAATAAGTGAAATGTGCCCAAGTATCTTTCATAATTTATTTATTTTAAACTCAAAATTTAAGAGAATGTTCTAAAAATCTGCTCAGTAGAAACTGTTATATAAGTCAGCTTATTGAATGAGGATAAACTGAGTCATGTACTAATTTACAGTCAGGGTCCACATACATTTCACAAATCTGAAATTCTCTGGCATTGTTTCATTAACCAAAACTTAATCCAGCCTAGCCATCAAAATACTCTCTCACAAAAAGTCTCACATTATCAGGGCAGTTATACAGCAGTGATGATGACTGGCAATGTTTTATATACATCAGGTAGTGCTTTTTTTTTCTTTTTTTTTTTTTTTCTGTTTAAATGACCAAAATGAAAGGAATTGCTCTAAGGAGGGTCCAGAAAACTGAAAACTGCAGCAACAGAAATCCCCTTTCTTCACCCCCAAAAAATGCAGTTGGAAATTACCAATGACCAGTTTCATAAACATGATACTCATTTTCATCTGAAAGCAAACAGGAATCTGGAAATACACAGTGGCCTTTCTCAGTGTCTGTGAACTCCAGGAAAGATTTTGCCTGTGTGTTAACAGTAACAAGCACAGTCCTCTAATAGACACAAAATTGTGTGCATAAAAATTGTTCTTGTGGACTAGCAAATGCACCTAAAAGTTAGAAATACTTACTTCATCCACTATACTTTTCAGTGGGAATATTCTGCTCTTTCCTATTATACTGAAATTCATGTAGCTTCCCTGTCCCTAAATACCCCTAAAGACAGAAAATAAAACTGCAGTCCTGCAGAAACTTTGACTTTATAGGCAGGGGAGAGTTCCTGAATTACTGGATTTATTCCAAATTAGAAGTCTCATTTTTAGACCATAAAGTTTATTTTTTAAAAAATACTGTAGTCTAAAATATAATAGAAATCACTTATAAAAGTCCAATCTCCTAAAAATTACCTGAAATGTGACCTTGCCAAGCCTTTCCAATCTTTTCCCTGAACAGAGTTCTAGTTATATTGATGGGACTTCTTAAAGCTCGTCAGTGCTGACAGCCTTGCATACAGTCGCCCTTGAGTTCCTCCGGGTGAATCATCCACTGCAGCCCGCGCCAGACCCCGCGTGTCCGGGAACACCCCCCGCTGCACAAGGGACCCGGCCTTATTTACAGCTGTTGGATTATTTATAGGTGTCTTAAATTGGAATGAGACATATCTTCTTATATCTCCTTATATTCTTGCATTCTTTCAGCCTGACATGAGTTCTCTACAATGTGCTCTGTTTTACACGGGTTTCTCCTCCCTCCCCGCAAGCTCCCTAATTACCAAGACGAGCTGCATTCCAGCCACGAGGAGCTGCTCGTAGGACACCCAGTTTGCTGGCAGACACTGCTTGAACATTCACTTTTTTCCTTAGGTATCTTCTTAATAAAGGTACCTCCAAAATGTGTCTTATGAGGAGACATACAATGAGTTTAGTGACCTGCTTTTGTGTCATCAGGTCGCGCGGTCTTTCATTTTCATTTAAACTGATGTTGAGCGAGGCGGTTGAGATTATTAGCAGAATTGTTATTTAGGCTATGAAAGATGAAGGCAGGATAGTATTAAATTTCTCCCTCAAATGTATTTTGCTTGTATTGCTTTTCTATTTTCTATTCTTTTGTATTTTTACTCAATTACTAAGACCCAATAGTGCTGGGGCAGTAACAGTCCTCTGCGACTAAGAGATACCCTCTGGATATCTGTGTCTGGTAGAAGTCTGCAGTATCTCTGTGGCACTTGCATGTGCCCTTTCATGTCTCATTTAAAAGATATTTGTGTGTGAACCAGTCGGGAAACATGTAGCCACTTGTACATGTAGTTTTACAATCTTTGTATGAACTTCCAGGATTACCTTTCTCCAGGGAAATGAAGAAAGTGACCTACAGTGGTACATCAAGTCAACACCTTTCCAGCTTCAAAGTTTTCGTGTTTGGCTTCAAAGTCTTTCAGCATTAGCAAATTAAATTAAATAGCTTTAGCCAAAACAACAACAAATGCTGAGAGAACAGAGATTTGTGCATCTTTGTTCTTCAGAATCCTGAAGAAAAGCAGCTACATCATTAGTATTCAGGAAAAATGTATATGAGAGAAAATAGTCTAAAAAAGTGTTCTTGGGACAATTTTGAAAGCTGTTCTTTTATTTGCATAATAGATGAGATAATTTGCAGGACCTGCCATCTCTTATTTCAGTCATCAAACAGGAAACAGAAATAACAGAATGTGACTTGTGACTGATCATGTGACAAGGAGCCCAACAACACGGAATCTCTTCCTGGCCGCTCTATGGAAAACCACAGGATAGCATTTGTTTGCACAAGCTGGTTGATGAATCATTGTGAATAAACAGACTCAAATCAGGTGATTTAAAAGCAGAGAGGGACTAAATTAGATTATTCACCATGATTGCAATCAAATCTTTGAGTAGCTTATTTTATCTCATTCTACAAAATATTTCTTTTTATCTAATCAGATTACCCAATGCCTAATAAATGTCAGTACCCATGATAAAATGAGCCTGAGTAATTTTAGTGTGAAAGAAAAGAAAGTTTTGAGTCTCCTGTAGTTCAGATTTGGGTCATTCATTTTATTCAGTCTAGTGTGCTCATTGCAACCCCAAACTTGACTTTCACTAACATTGCAAATGTTGTTTGTCCCTCTCCACACATCATGAGACTTCTGTTTTACTCTTAAGCACACTAATAGTCAAACATCCTGTGTGTGGAAACAACATCAGCAGTTTCTCTTTCTGTATCTGTACCTTAACGTACAAACAGCCTGAAGCTCTTGGCTGGGTCATTAGTAACCCCACAAAGTCCAGGTACAGATCTCAAAAGCATCCCAGAAGTAGCAGATTCCAGAATTAGGATATTTGGCTTGTCTCTATTATTATCTTGGAAGGCATTTAAGAAGCAACTGCTATTGCTGCTTCGCAGTGAAATAAGTCGTCCTGCAGAGTATTGATCACTCAGTTGCAATAAACCACTCTGTACCTTGCAAACTATATTTTTTGCAGTACTTGGTGATTCTTCTTTCAGTGTGCTTTCTCTCAAGAGTTTTATCGACTCACCTAAAATGAGTGATTTCTTGGAGCAGAGATGTGCTCTTTCTAAGAACACAGATATCTGTTACGAAAATCTGCAGCAGAACGTTCAAAAAGCATTGGTGCATGTGGGAAGCTGCTTTTCACAAGCCTCTCACGACACTGCTTCTGTTGTGCATGCCAAGAAAACCAGGGCACGCGCCCTGAGAGGCAAGTGCTGCCTTTATTTGGTCTTCAAGCTTTGATAGAGTATTAGCTGCTGTGTGATCTTTATTAGAAGCAAGGAGGCCCTGTGTAGTTCACCAGGCAGTGGCAGATGTGAAGCACTGTGGGCTTTTTTTGTGTGTGTTTCATTTTTTGTTTGTTTTGTTTTTATCCTAGCAAGTTCTGACAGCCCTGCAAACAAACATGTGACCCTATGTGTATCTGTATACAAGCACATTTATTTATTTATTTTTCATTCACTGTAGTGAGGTTATGGTCAGAAAAGCACTGCCAAAAATACGCCCAAATTTCCTCTCTATTTTTCTGGCTGTCTTACCAACCACAATTCTATCCTATCTGCTGTCCTCCACAGGTACCTGGAACACAGAGGGGAAAGCCTATAAACTAGATTTTATGCTCGATGCCCACATCCACCCTGGTGACTTTTCCAATGTTATGTAATAAAATAATATTTCCCTGTGCAGTGGAAACAGGAAGTTGCCCATCACTGTTATCTTAAACCAGAGACGGGTCTCTGTCCCCACTCAGCTGCTCCTTGCTGCCATCTCAGAATTTGCTGACAAGCTTCTTTAAGGCTCATTTTGCCTGAAATCAATGAACTTAAACACAATAGCTAAAAGTTTCCAGCCAGCCTCACTGACCTTGATGGTAACGGGCTAGGGAACAATCACATAAGCAGCTTGTTCCCCGGATACGGCAGAAACTCTTCAGCAGGCAGGTCTGAGCTCCCACAAGCAGCCCACGGAGAGGCAGCGCTCTCCTTTCGGGACTGTCCAGCGTGGTGCTAAATCCCTGCTGGCCGGGTAACCCCAGCTCCGTGCTCCAGAACTGCTTCTTGACACCTCTTTCCTTTCGGGAGCATGACTAGGTTGCGAGGGTGGCACTACGGAAAACAATTCACTTCACAAAAATGCAGTAAGGCTACCTGAATAGTTTATCCTGCCTTCCTTACACCAAGCGAAGTTGCAGGGAAATGTAATGTTCTTTACTAAGTCAACTGACAAACGATTTTTCTCCCTCTCCTTCCTGCTAAACTTTTAAGCCAAAAGCCCTTCTCAACTAGACCGAAGAAGCAGCGTTTAAATTAAGGGGAGACGGAAAGCAACTGCTCCAAATTTAACTTGATTACCTTGATGACTATGTTTGAGAGAACAGAGGGTTGATAATGGAGTAGAAAATGTTGCCGTAAGGACAGAATATAAAGCATATCACCTCCCAGGAAAACAAAACAAAGCAAAACAACACCTATTAATTGTGGATGAAAATACAGCAAACTGTGTGCACAAAGTCCTCCTTTTTTTTTTTTTTTTTCTTTTTTTTTTCTTTTAATCTAAGTATCTTCCCCCCTTTCAGTAACTTCTTTTAACCTATGAGTTATGATTAAAGGGTAAAGTGCTAATTGCTTCAGCCAACAGGCTTATACACTGTTTCTTACTGCCAAAGAAGTCTCGATGCAATGATATGCCTGGCCAGAACCAGCTAAGGAGCCTGAAAATTTCTGTCGTACTGATCTGTATCCATGACTCATACCTGTCTGAACCAGAATGCTGACACCAAATACCAGGAACTACAGACACCAAGCTGAGTAGGAACCATCCTTTATCTTAAGAGAGAGTTCAGACTATACTTTTTCCATAAACTGAAGTGTATATTAGTCAGTTTTTAGAAGAAGTTCACCATTTTCAGTCTCTGGAACTGCAAAAGTTCCCATAAGAGCCTGAGCCACAAACTAGTACCCTATTGTGTGAGCTATTGTACAAAAAGACTGAAATACTTTATAAAGACAGTTCCTCCTCAAATTCATAGTTAAAGTAGGAAATTAGCATTTTTCCTTTCTGACAAGAGGACATAACTGATAACACAGGCTCTATTCTGGTCCTGCTGAGTGGGCTTGTTAAACACAGATGAATTTGCACTGGAAATAATACAGGAAATGCTAGCAAATTCTTTCCGAGCTTCAGTTAAGGGCAGGGAACAGGAATCCTTTGGACTGCTGCTGATGGCAGGATAAGGACGCTTCCTTTTGCAGGCGATTGATTTTACTGTGGCTCTTGTGCGGAGGTTATTCTGTGGGTAAATTAAGGATCCTAGTAGTCGCAGTCTATGCAAGGCTTTCTTATTAATAGCTCCCCTTCGTCTAAGCTCAACCTATTGTGAAAGGTATGACTGCACTTCCATTTTACTCATGCAGTTATTATTCCACATGGAATTTAATTAGTTATGTACATAACTAGACAATTATGTATCTCACTGGGCACTTACACGGTTGCCTGACTTGTATGTGAACTGAAAGCACAGAACTAGCTGTGCAGCAGTACATGCATTTATGACAGTCTGGAGTCACAAATCAGTTCTCTTTGCCTAACTGTGGACAATTGTCAGCCACCAGCCCTATGTATTTCATACCTGACATGCCTCGGTAATTACTATTAGGTAATAGCTTTCTTGAGTGGATGGCAGAGTTAGGTGGGAAAGGTTGGCAATAAGAGATTTCACAGGTCTAATGCAGAAAATTGCAAGCCGATTTCTGAGAAGGATATGCTGAGAGTAAACAGTATTTTTTCAAAGCAGTGTGGTGAAGCACACAGGTAAGCATGCTTCCTCTCAGGCAGCCATCTGTCCCAGCATGGTCTTTTTCCCTCACTCGTCATTAGCATTTCTTTTATTTCATTTTTCACATGAACAAGGCAGTGAGAAAAGAACAATAAGACATCCACAATAGCACACAAAGTGACTTCCGTGTTATGGTGGAGACCAAATCTCTCTTGACCTTTTTGTTTCTTCTGCATTTGGAAGACAAAGAGAGATAGGAGAGGGGGACATGGGTTTTCATATACAAAAGGCATTTATTCTCATTTAATTTATAAGCACTTCTGTGCTGCTTGCTTAATGTCCATGTCACACTATGTATAAATACATTTATAGATGAGTGGGTTTTTTTTTTTCTCCAGTCCTAAATATATTAGTCTTGGGAAAGCAGCAGATCTCTCTCATTTCCTCTTTAGCTCATCGCCACCCTCTGCTATTCCCTGCCCCTCTTTTGCATTCACACCAGGCAGCTAGGGCTGCCTGGGAACACACAGACCACGTGGCGTTTTAGTCCGTGGGATCCTAGAATGTGAATCAAATCGAGCCCAACCTGAGGGCTGTCCTGAGCACTGCGGAGCAGGAGATCTCCTCAGCCAAATATTAAAAATGAACGGATAGGGTGACATGGATTTATTCTCTGGGAAGGAGGGTAGGCTCAACAGGCACCTTGGACAGCCTCCTGGGCACAACATCCAGGCTGGACTTCCAACAGGAAAAGCAGCAAAGGGTAAAACCAGGAAGAAACACGGGGGATTGGAGGTGTGCGCTGTCACCTGTCACTGAGTCCCTTGTTAAGAGAAGCCCCCATTTTGCTGAGGCTGCAGAGGTGCTCGTTGCTCTGAGCGCCTCAGGACACAGTAAGATGCTCTTCATGGAGCTCAGCCGAGCCAGGCTTCCTGGTGGGCCCGTTCATTCCCTTCCCTCCGTGATCTGAGAGAGACTCCTCAAGGAAAGAGATGACGTGGGAGTTACCAACATGGCCCCCCCTGCACGTGCACCTGCAGGCACCTCTGTCCCCCCTTCCCGATCCTGCCGTGGATTGGGATGGGACAGGGCGGCGGGTTGAGTCTCCAGGTCTCTATGAATGGGACACCAGGAGAAAAAAGCTGCAAGTGCAACTGTGTGAAGAGTTTCGGCGACTGAAACATCCAAGAAACTAAATCCAAGTGCCCTCTACTGGCACCGGGGAGGAAAACGTGGATGGAGAACGTGGGTGGGGAGCCAAGAGGGTGGCTGGAGGAGGAGGGAAGTGATACTAAGCAGCAGCAAGAGGAAACTGTGTCAATAAAGTGGGTATGGCCTGAAAACTGTAATCACGGAGCAGAAGTGTTGAATGGTCCGAGATATTCATGTAACCTACACGAACAAGAGCACAGCGTTGGCATGGGACCAGTGACAGGCTGGGAAACAACTTCCCTTCCCGGGGCTCAGAAAGAAGGGGGAGATAACAAATTTGTTTAAAAATAAAGAGATCTCTGCACTTCTCCTGGGACAAGGTTTTTTGTTTTGTTTTGTTTTGGTTTGTTTTTTTTTTGGCTTTTAATTTTCACATTGGAAACATTAGTGGGTGAGGTAGGGAAGAAAAATGCGGATTCTTCACTGCTTAGTGTCGTTATTTTAAAGCTGGGGAGAGAGTTGTGCAACGATGACATTACCACATGAAGCTGCTCCTGGAAGAAATTATATCCTTCATGTGCGTGTATGGGAGCTGCATCCAGGAGCTCCCAGCAATGCTGGGGTCGGATGTGCACGCACGCACACACACACCAGTTCATGGAAAAGCTGCTTCAGGCAGGGAGTTTGGGATAGAGCGATTCCTTCTTGCCCTGTTAGAAGAGCTGTTTGTACAATTTTATTGATATAACCATGCTGACATTTAGAGAATTCGCAAGATTAAGAAATGCCATGTAATTGTAACAGATCTTAGTGAGTTCAGTAATGCAGGGGATTTTAGCAACTGCCTCAGTAGCAGTTAAAACAAACCTAAAAATATTAAATACAAAGTGATTAGCTGCAGCAAATCTGCAGGGCTACATAACAAAAGAGAATTTAAAGGCAGCAAACCTAGCTGTTCTGGTGGCTGAGACATATGTAATTTTGGGAAAGTGCTTCTGAATTGCTTTTATAACAGCAGCTTTTTTTTTTTTTTTTTTCTCCAGATTTACTTAGAGATCATGACAAGAATGGGAGAGTCACGAAACCTTTAGAGGCCCTGAGACGCTGGGGAAGTGAAGACGAGAGGAGGAGAACTGGGCTGTTCAGCTGCAGCACGAGGAAGCGGCCGGGGGAAGTGACAGTTTTGCTGCTGCTGCCAGGAACGGCTCCTGCACCTGAACACGACTGCCGAGGACGGCAGCTCCTCACTGCAGTGACGGTGGCCACGTCCCTGCTGTATCCAAAGCCAGTTTTAGAAATATCATGTGTTAAGTAGCCCAGTAAGTAGCTGCAATATTTATCATACCCTGAGAGGACAACTGCCGCTCGAGATTTGCTCTATTGCATCCACTCTGCTCTGTGATTCTATAAGTTAAATTCAGTTTAGGCATCCCTGATTTATAGCCATTAAGGCTGAGAGAGCTGGGCCTGTTCAGCCTGAAGAAGAGAAGGCTGAGGGGGGATCTAATCAGTGTCTATAAGTACCTCAAGGGAGGCACTGAGGAGGATGGGGCCAGCCTCTTTTCAGTGGTGGCCAGCAATAGAACTAGAAGAAACGGCCACAAACTGAAGCACCAAAAGTTCCACAGGAACTTAAGGAAAATTTTCTTAACAGTGAGGGTGACAGAGTCCTGGCACAGGCTGCCCAGAGAGGTTGCAGAGTCTCCTTCTCTGGAGATCTTCAAAACCCGCCTGGATGTCACCCTGTGCCACGTGCTCTCAGTGTCCCTGCTTGAGCAGGAGGATTGGACTAGATGATCTCTAGAGGTCCCTTCCTACCTTAAGGATTCTATGATTCTATGATTTAATTGCAGCAAAAATAAAACAAAAATAGAAAAAGTCAATTCCTGACATCCCAATTATTTTAACACATGTTGAAACCAAGTAGAATGGAGACCAGACCTTATGTGAAATCAGGTTACATTTTTTTATACACACACAACTGCTCCAAAAGCTTAAAATCTCAGTTACCTTTCCGATAAAAACAAATCTCCTGCTAGCCAGTTAGCTTAGGGTCTCTCTTTTCAGAGACAAATATCAACACATGTTGATATTTGATTTCTCCTTTTAATAGTGTCTATCTGTAGAAATGGCTGCAGTGCTAATACACATGCATGAAAGCAATAATCTTATGTTCAATACCAGGGATTCTTTTATCTGCTTTATCTTTAATACTTCATTGCCAGGATTATTATGTGCTCATGTGTGTCTGCAGCAACTTGTTTGCAGTCCACTGCATTGTGAACACCTCCCTTTTAGCATCGGCCCTTTTCTACCTGACTTGATTCTTCATACAGAGTGCAGCAGCATTAGCTTTTGATAATGTTCATCATCTGGCCCAAGCCTAAATCTCACAGGCCGGATATTAAATTATAAACATCTCAGGACTAGTTCTGATAATGAAAGTTGAATAACCTATCAGATGTAACAGGAAAAAAAAAAAAAAGTGGAAAGTGTATTTTGTCTAAGCTTGGATACAACTGACTTGAATACTGACTATGTTTGAATCGGGGCTACGGTGAGACTGGGAATGTTGACCCTGGAGACAGCTTTCAAACCTGTCTTCTGGAGATATCTCACATGTGACACACACTAAGAAAAGTCAACTTAAACAGGCACATAAATACAGCTATCTTTTTACATGTTCCTTGTGTATTATTCAGAGAAAAACCCAACTTGTTCCTGTAGGATGCAGACAGTCTTTCAGTTGGCATGAAAGTCACAGTTTTTCAGAGCTGCCTGCGGTGGATAAGCCAGACTACAGCCCCGTTTTGGCTCTCTTACAAGGAATGATGTATAAGGCCTCCCATCTGCCCAATATTTCACTAAGAAGATGCTATGAGGAAAACAGTCATCCGTGCACAAAGAACACGTCGTTTCCTACCTCTTCCAGTGGGGTGGAAGGAGGGTTTCCCACTCCTTCCAGAAAGCTGGAAAGGGCAGGGTCATGGCCCATGATGTTGAGGGCCGTGTGGATGCAGTAGCCACTAGGTCCGTCCTGAGCAGCCCTGGCAGCCGCCTCCCTGGTACCTTGCAGTATGAAAAGGCCTTCAGGGTGACCTCATGTTGCCACGGTCCTCCTTGCAGAACAAGTTCATGCCAGGAATAGCAGCACAGGATCTCCTCCTCCTCCTAATGCACATTGCACTTTTACTGCACCCCAAAATCCCCTCCCCTGTTGGGCAATGCTGTTCTAGCACCTTCCCTATCTCTGGCTTTAAGGTAAGGAAGCTGCCTTACATCTGTCACGTACAAATAAGGTAAGAACAACAATACATCATCTTACTGGAGGTGTCTATTTTGAAGGTGGACATTGCATTAACTTACAAAAACTAATCTTTCCAGATAGAGAAGCTTCCAGATAGAGAAGCTTTTTTTTTTTTTTTTT
>VZSV01000029.1:1077725-1088946 GCA_013398735.1 Nothocercus julius | reverse complement strand
AATGTCTATCAAACATGACCAAATGAGCTAGTTATTCTAAATTTGCCTGGCAATCCTAAGACATCTGTTAAGTGATTTCCTACATTACAAGATTAACTTCGGGTATGCCAGCTGTAACTGTTCCTGTGCATGGTTTAATAAAGATATTAAACCATTTCTAAGCTGACCTAGCAAATAAGATGATACCAGTCGCTGTACTTTCTATAAATGATGCAAACTGGGTGCTCCTTTCAGCTAATCCCCATTTTGACTCATTTAGCACATTTGCAGAACAGTATCATGTGTTCATGTTTTCCTGTGTTACAGTCTCCCTGCTGCACCCACTTTCAAGGTGCCTTCCTGATTTAAACAGGAAGCTTTGAAGGAGACTAACCGATGATTCTTGTTAAACTGGAATTTCCAAGCCTTAAGTGAAACACAGAACTTTGCTCCTGTGCTTTCAACGGACCAATTCCAGCTCTGCTTTCAGGTTTGGAAGCACGTGTACCACAGGCTCACAAATAGCTGTCGGTTACTTTGCAGAACCTTGTAAGCTCAGCACAAGTTTTCCCCCTTTGAGATGATTAAACTGGAACATACTTAATTTGGGCAGATCACTTTAAAGTGAGTGCACAGGAATGTCACAGAGCTGGAGTAGTTTATTTTTCTGTTTGTGCACATCAGAAGCTTTTGTCAGGATACCTGATATTCTAATATCTGAAGCAGGCAAGGATAGTTTCTGCAGGCTAAGTGCTCCTAGCTTCCACTAACTTCAATACAAGTTATTTCAGCTCAGAAAACAAGGTTGTTATTTATTTATTTGTAAATAAAAATCTTCCTAATTATCTAGGTTACAAATTCACCCTTTTTGCTCTAGGAGCAGGCATTAGACCTTAGTGTCTGTGCCAAACCTGTGCAAGCTGTTACCTAACACTGTTTCTTGCCTAAGCAGCTGTGTTTGTATCAAAAGTTTCAACATTTGTTAGCCCAGTTGAAATGAAATTTCTCATCACCCGTGTTCCTGCACTCTGACATCCTTTAGCACTGTGCACTTTCCCAGAGGAATCAACAACTTTAGGACGGACCATTGTTAAAACAGCTGCTAGTGAAATAGCTGGGCAGAATTTAGGGGGAGCTCACATGGATTATGTGAGCAAGCCCTGGGTATCCTGTTTACTATCTTCCATTTCCTCATCAGAGAGCTCACTATTGTCTTAGAGAAGTTGTTACCAGATACCTGAGCTGTTACCTTGCAGAGAAATTCTGGTATTAGTTTCTTCCTTATTTAATACTATTAGATTAATGATTACACCTTCCTGAGGCTTAGTTTGATCACTAAAGAAATCTGAAGATTATATTTTGGAACTATTGCACAATAGATTTCTTAGGTATGGGTAATCTCAGTGAAACAGGAAGAGAAATGATCATTCTCTGTGAAATATTTTTCCTATATTTTTGGTTTTAAATTTAATTCTTCCTGTATAAAGGAGCTGGAATGCCCAGTGCAATGGGAATATACACTTAATCACTTTAGGAACAGATTGTTTTTTTTGCAGTTCAAAAGCACAATAAACTGGCCAAATCAGCTATATTATTATCAAAACATCTTTTTTTTTTTTTTTTTTTTCCTAAAGTGCCATCTTCTATTAATGGGGAATAGAAGATATAAGGATCCTATTGGCCTCTATAAATACAGCAGAAGATAAGAGACTGCACAGTCAAATGGTCTAGCATGTTCTTTGAACATGCAAAACTATCTCACAGAACATCTCTTCCTCCTCTGCCTTTTTTCTCCATTTTTCTTTCAGATAGTCTCCTTTTTATTTCTGTACAATCTTTCCTCTCATGATCAAAAGCTTTCTCCTCCCCTTTGAATCAGAGATACCTTTCCTGCATCTCTCTGAGTCTTTTAAGAACTTGCACTTGAAAGGATGTTTTCTTGCTTGCTTACACTTCCTAATCTCTCTGGAATATAATTCTAAATTTGTATCTATTGTTAAACTCTACAAAAGATTTTAGGATACAGTTTGTGTGAATGATATTATACAAAATAGAGAGCAACTGTCAACAAGCAGAGAAGCACTTTCTCATACACTGGCTTCAGTGAGAATTTTGACAGAGGAAGCCTCTCAGTACTTAATTTCAGCAAGTCTCCAGACCAGGGAAACAAATCTCAATTATCTCTAGAAATAATAGAGGCAGTTAACATTTACCCATTTCTAGATAACCTATGCCAGAAAAATGTATCTCCTTCCCCTTTCCTCCAGTTGACATAAAGGATCTGTTACCATTTCTAAGTGGTTTAAGTGACTGAACTCCGGATTTCGCCTCTGGGAGCTGGGAGGGGCCGTTTCAAGCACGCATTGCAGAAGACTCCAGCACACAGCAGGGCTGGCGCCTGACTCACGTGCTGCACAGTCACCCCAGGGTTGTGCACATGGCTGATTTCAGAGAGAAAGCTGGGTGAGGAAAGAAAACTACACATGCACATGCATACATGTGTTTGATAATTTCACTTAGCTAAGAGATAATACAGATAAAGCAACAACCTGACCCTTTTCACATTATGTCACTCAAAAAGATTTCTCCTCTTGATTTCAGTGGGTGCCATAGATGAATGGAAGTCAGTGGAAGTTAGTGGTTACTACAGGTGAGCTCCGTGGCTTCCTTGTTCCATTGAAATCTACAGAAAAATCCCACTGATTTGTAAGGGACCAGGATTCTACTACTGAGCAGCAGGGTGAGACACAAAAAGCAGAACTAAGTGGCTGGACTGTTATTAATAAATCCCACAGAAAGAGTTTGTTCTTTTGTTCTTAATCCCCCTGCCAACAAGTAATTATTTTGGTAATGCAAATAGCTCTCTGTAGGATATAGAGTAATTCTGTGAAATGTGTGTAAATTAAACACTTCTTATGATGTGGAAAAACATCTGCCTTAAAATGAGTCATATTGGTCTGTATAGCTGTTTAACTTTAAAATCGACTGTTATAACAGAGCTAATTTTTAAATCATTGTGACCATTTTGATATGCATTACTTGACTTTTCTTCTTTCAGGCCCAGAAGGCTGCCTGTTTTTATTTCTTTCTCTCATAATAGCCTTAGAAGCAGAGCAAGGAGGAGAGTAAAAATCTGTGTGTCTCAGAGGAACCAGCTTCAGTACGAAGCATTGCAAGTCATGTAGTCAAATTAGTTTACATTCTTTGCAGCACTTAAAATTTGTGATGAAGCTCAGTTTGCAAATGAGCTCTCTAAAACATGCTGAAAATGACCCCATAGCTTTGTGAATTCATTGTGGCAGATTGCAGGGAAAAAGGAGTAAAATGCTTCCTTTCAATTGATTTATAAAAGGCAGTGGAAAGCAGCCCTCTTGCACTGAGCCTTGAAGGGTAGTCCCATGTTTGACCTGTGGTTTTGTTGCTGCATTGATCTCTGAATGTGGTCCTGGAGAAAATCTCTCCTTGCAAGGGATGCCCATGCAGCTTTAGAGCGGCAGCAGAACCACCAGCACTGCATGCAGATGTAACCAGGTAAATCTACACATCCTTTTCTTTTCCTTAGTACACACACTGTAATTTGTAGGTGGTTCAGTACCTGCTACAGGAAGAATTGAGTCATCCATGTAGCCAGGGCATGAACCTCTAAAACAGGCACAGGGGAACAATTTGGGCTGTCCCTTGGCAAATTGTTAGTGCCTGTGAATCAGTACCCTGAGGGCCGAGTGGTTTTTTGCCTTTGACTAAAACCTTGCTCTTGTCTGGCCTTAATCCCACAAGCTGCTTGTAAAGTTGCACCCTCAGTGCCATCTGGAGCCCTGTGCACCAGAGCACAAGTCTTACGTGCTCAGCAACTTGCGGGGCTGGTGTTTAAATCAGCTGATTAATGACTTAAAAAGATAGGATGAAATTAACGTACGAGGCCCTTAAAAAACCCTCCAAAGGACTGCCTCTTCTCTGTCTTCTTGAAGGAGGGCTCCTTTGAAGTGTCTCCTCCGTTCTGCATGGAATCGGTCTCGGTTGTTTGCTGCTCTCTGGAGTCTGGCTGCTCTCTGGTTTCCTGTTTGGTGCCTCTCTGCTTGCTCAGCTCCACTGTCGACTTCTTGTCTTTTGAACTCTCTTTGCTCTTTTGGCCCACAGGTTCACTTTCAGCTGGGGGAACTGGCCTCTCTGTAGAGTTTGATGTCTAAAGCAGTTTCAAACAATGGTTATTTTTAGCAGGAGATGTAAACATTTTGGCAGATGATCCATGAATACATTAAAAAATGAAAGGCCACCTGTCAGGGAGAAATCTTGCTATCCAACAGGTTTTCATTTGCAGAGTTTGGACTGACTCCTGCAGCCCCAACTTTAGGAAATGCTCATAGGGAGATGTGATTGATAGGATTATTTATAAGCAAAGACTGCAAAATAAAGCCACTACTGCATAGACTTGCTTTATTTTAATATATGTCTATGCTGAAGCTGCTTTAGGAGGCAGAGAATATGCATGGAAAGATGTAAAGAGTCACAGACATGCACTTTCAACTGTGACTCCCTCAACTTCTGCATCTGTGCCTGCCAAAGCACCTGAAAAGTGCAGGGTTAAGGTTTGAGAGAGAAAGGAAGTAAATGGCATCAAAGTAAAGGATAAAAAAGTCCCCTCTATAAAATTGCAACAGTCCACCAAAAATTAACAACACATGATTTGGCTATGCAAACCCAGTGTTATAGAAAATTCCATGTACAAGTGCAGTAGAAAAGATATTGAATATTCCAAAGATAAACACAATAACAGAGCACCTATTTATAGTAAGGGCAAAGATTCTGAAACTTGGAAAAGGACAGGATATGATTGAAGTTCACAGGACGAAATTCAGATCTGTCAAAGAGGATAAGACAATGAAAGTGTTTCCGCAGTAGCAAATGACTAGATACATTTTTGCTAGGAAACCTGCTTGCAAATAGGATTTTCTTTTTTTCTTATGCCAAAAATTATATTACTTTATTTATGTATTTGTCATGTTTAAATGCTGGAAATCTGACATTTGCACTTGGGTTATAGCTCAGAGCTTTATGATAGGGAATTTTCCTAACTTTGGGGATATTATCATTATTCTTGGAAAGTTCAGTGTTCCTCTAAAAGCCTATAGCTATATGCTCACACGACAAGCTTAGCTTTCATTAAAAACAAAGAAATTTTTTTAGATACCATGATTTCAGGAAAAAATCGGAAATGAGAAACTTTGGAGGAATAATATGTAATTAAATCTATCAGACATGTTAGAGCTCTCAACCCAATCTCTGGACTTGTGTTCAGCAAACAAGTAAGAGAAGGGGCAGCCATACTACCACTGGCCTTTTTCACTTGATTCTCCTTTTTCCCCCACCTAATCTTTAAAAAAAGAAAAGAAAAAGTTATCAGAACCTTTTGTGCAGCAACTGCTTCAGCTGAGTAATCAAAACTGAATGCACACAGTCCTCAACAAAATATGTGCTTGTGTTTGACTATTTCCCTTTCCTAAGGGCAGACATTTATATGTGGGTGTATTTGCTCATATCTGCATTTGTCTGCTTGTACACGCAAAATATGCACTCCCAAAGCTAGGCTTCTTTTTTGCTTCTCTTTGCTCTAGTTCTGCAGCAGAGACATGAAGACACTGCATGGAATCTGGAGGTGCAGTCCTCGTCCTATGATCAATAGAAGCACCATGGACCACAGAGAGGCAATCAGAGAGCAAGTAGTCTATAAAAGACAATTCAATAACCTCAAAATGTGAGAGGGCTGCTAGGGCTGACTCTGCTCTCGAGCTGCAGCTTGTTCTCCTCGCTGGAGGAGAGAGAGCTGCTTGGATGCACTTCTGAGTTCCCAAGGGCTACAGGATCCCTCTCACTACAAGGAGGAATGGAGCTTCATCATTATGAATTTAATTCTGTTTTTCATTCTGACTCATTGCAGCACGAGAAGGGGAAGCACTCAGTGACCAGCCCTATCAGTTAGCTTGACAAGATCCTTCTAACTCTGCTTTGCCCTCGTTTGCTTTGGCAGTGTTTCTCTTCGGTGCACTTGCAGATGTGTACATTCAATTCAGAAGTAACCACATTGCCCAAAATACACTATAAGACTGGATATGTCTGCGTTCAAAGGTGCCAGAATGACTTCTATCCTGTATTAACACTCTGTGGAATCTGTGGGTTCACTTCGTGGGTGAAAAATTAGAGCAGAGTCTTCCTTACCACACGAGTTGGATTGTATAGGTGCCTGGGAGTTACGGTACTGCAGTCAAATTCAAACTGGATGCAACAGGACTATTTCTATGAGCAGTTTTGGGCCTTTGATGTTAGTCAAACAAAACACTTTAAAAATATTCACAATACATTTTCCAGGCAAAATAATATAAAAAAAAAAAATCAGATAATCTCTTTGAGGTGTTTCATATTAACCTTGAAAGGCAGGAAATTGGCATATTTTATATTGATGGGAGCAGCTCAGGAAATACAAAGTGAAAGCTATGAATAATGAAACATGTTAATGTTTCTTATTCTAAAGGTTGATCTGCACCTGACAGATTGCTTTAACTCTTGGCATTAACAGTGCCACTGGAAAAAAAAATAATAAAAGATTAACGGGATAGTATTTTTCCCTGTCATGTTACAGGAGGCCTTAATCCAAGGCTCCTTTCTAAATGCAAAAGAAAGAGCTCATAAATTTCAGTGGACTTTGGATCAATGTTCTAATGCATGAAGAATGGCAGTAATGGCAGTAATGAAACGTGAACAAGAATCACAGCATTCCAGAAACAGTAGAGAGTAATTTAAGGAGACTGTTTAATGCAAATCCTAAAAAAAAAAAAAAAAAAAAAAAAAAAAAAAAAAAAAAAAAAAAGTTACCAATACAGATACATCCTTCTCCTGAACTGTTTTATATAGCAAAATTGTAACAGTGAAAGTAAGAGAAGAAGGAGGACTTACAAGCTGGTTTAAAAAATGGAAAGAAACTGCTTACTACTTAGTCTAAAAAAAATAGTGGTGTTAATTGTGCTGAATAGGTTGACTTGTAGCAGATGAGGGTTTCACACAGAAAACAGAACAGTATTTGCATTTCCAAAGAAAATTTGATTTTCTGAAGTATTTTCAAAGCTATAAAGAATGTAACATACAGGTCACTGAAGTTTTGGTTCAAATTTTATGAACAAAAAATAAAATAATCACAGAACAAAGAAAAAGAAAAAATATTTTCTTTTTTTTTTCTTAAATTTCAGTGAAAAGTTTTCACTGTCACTTCCAATATTCTTCCATACAGTTCCAAATTCTGATATTAGCAGACAAACATAAATCTACAAAATAAAAATTATTCTAGATGTTTGTACTTAGTTTCACTGCCTAGGCAAAGGATTGTGCAGAAAGTAAAATAATAGGAAGCGAGAGAAAAAAAAAAAACAAAACTGAGCGTAAAACAATTATTATATTTTAACAGAAGGAAAGCATTTGGAAAAAAAAAAAGCATGATTTTTGATTTGACAATAACTCTTCAAAATCATGTCTAATAGGATGAATAGGTAAAATAAACAGGTAAGTAAGCAAAATAAAGAAATAGATGAATACATGAAACTTGGCATGCATCACTCTCCTGGTAGTGATCGTTACATTTCCAAAGCTGGGAGTTGTATGGAAGGAGGTGACAGGAGCCCATCACCAAACAACAAAAAAAAAATCAGGCACTTACTTCGTGATTGGGGTTTGGACCATTTACCTCTTCTGATTTGGAAGTCCCTCCATCACCCTTGACTGACTAAAATAACAAAGGATTATAGGGCTTCTAACTAGGTTATTTGTTTAAATATAAATTCAATATGAAAAAAACACAAGAATCAAACAACACAAGGTTCAGTTTAAGGATGTTCTCTGCAGCACTAGAACAGAACCAGACATTTCAGAGTATCTACTGACATTTTTGAAATACCCACATCTCTAAGATTTTTGCTAGTTCCCTCCTATGTGACATGATTGTCTTTTTGAAGGTGATTTTTCCATTTAAGCTTGAGAAATGTGAATGGGGTGGACCAGAGATCGTCAACCGATAAACCAGACAGTGCTGGCAACGCTTTCTTTTCAAGAAGAGAGCTTCTGCTTGCGATTCAGTCACAACCCTATCTTACAGGATCTAGCTGGGACTTCCTTTTTATTCAACCACCATATAAAGTCCATATAGGGAATAATTAAAGCCTATTCAGTTTCATGCGTATATTTTGTATTTTGTCATTAGCAATCGTTTTCCTCAGTTTCCACTTGCTGGTTTGTGCCTTCTCCCTTCAATGCACATGTGCAGGAGGGCAGCAGCTCAGCCTGATGCCCGCTGTTCCTGGCTGCAGCAATCAGAGCAGACCCTGAGACTACAGCCCAGACAGGTCTTTCCAAGCAAAGCTTAACTCTGAAATATGTTTTTGAGATATGATCCCCTGTATGTATTTTAAAAACAACAAAAACCCCTTTGACAAAACTGGCTCAATGAGTGAATATTACAAGATCTGTAACAACTAGATTGGACTTTGGTTATTATTAGTAATATAAAACAAACAAAACTGATGGCGGGTGCATGTTTAATTTAAAAGTGTGTTAGAGGGTTCAACATGGTATTCTCCTGAGTATCAGTTAAGCCACAAGCAGTAAAGTATAAAATAAACTCCAGAATTTCAAAGTGCCTGAATTTAAATGTCATTTTTCATAGCATAAGTTCAATGAAAACAATGAAAGGATGTGACTTTTGCTCTAAAGATAGATCAGGCGGATTTGTGGTTTTCTGCAGCTCGTAGATTTGTTACTTGCAGCATAGCATTATCAGCTTGATCCTAGGGACTACAAGGATCTGTTTCAGCATCTGATTTTCCTATAAAATGATGGAAAATCAATATATAGTAGTGTGATAAAAAACTGAACGACTCTGTGCCAATTCTTTTTTTGAGAAAAAGATTCTTTTGGAACTTGACTTTCTCAGCCCCTTGCACACTTATGCTCATAAGAGGTTTTATCTGTGCGAGAGGCTGTAGAAATGGAGGAGAGGAAGCACCCTGTGGTCTGTCTCCACACTGCACACTAGTAGCTCCTTGTGTGTATACATGAAGATGTTCTGTGATAAGATCTAGCTTGCCTTTCTATTTAAATGCCTTCAGAGAATTGTAATGATGTTAAGAAAGTTTATGCTATAAGCGCAACCAGTTTGCTACCTTTTCTTTTTTTTTTTTTTAAAAACAGCTTTAGGCAACCTTTTAATAATTGCTCTGAATTTTCACCAGAATAGCATAGAAAAGTAAAGGCTTTGAAGAGCTTACCGAGACAAAGTTCCCTATTGCTTTCAGTGAAACTTTACCTTATGATTGTAGGGGCTTGGCTCAGGAGCACTGCTAACTTCCTTGATCATTTGGGATTGCTCCTGCTCAGGTCCTGACAGTGTTTTCTGCTTTCTATGGCAATAGGGGTGGATCAGCATATCTTTAAATGGAGAAGGATGGGGTCAGGCTTGCTACATTTTTTGAATAATATGAGAAAATAAAGTGGGACAACATAAAATAATTATTCTTGAATCAGGAAGCTAATCCTTATGTAAATGTTTATTTATGTGAGGCAGGGGGGCTGCATAGCTGTTGCAGAATAATTCATACAACTGCAGACACTTAATTTGAAAATAGCATTTGTTGTAATTCTAGAATGATTTGGGAGTGTTTTCATTAATCCTGAAATTGGACATTTTATTTGCAGAGACCAGAGCTATTTCAGACCACCTGTGCTGTCAGTTTCTTGGTTGAAGACAAAGGTATGAACCTCAGTTTAAGCTTAGTGTTTCTGCTCATTGTAGTTAAATAATGCCATTTTGTGCTTTTAACATGTCTAGAAAATATTTCAAAATAGAGGCAACTGTCTTATCAAACTTCACTTCTCTATATTCTGTGAAGAAAAACAGGAGCTTTCTTGATTCAGATCATCTGACCAATTCTAGATATTTACTCTTTTGATCCTTAAAAATGTTTAGTCATTGTCCTTAAAGGGAGCCTCATGTGACTGGTTCAGGTGCAGCTGTTTCTGTTAAGACATCTGCATAAGGTCAGTTGTGTCTCACCCTGTATATAAATAAGATAGCTATGCGATTTTGATTAAGGAGGCCTGAGTGACACGTTCAAGTGGCAGCACAGCATTTCATATTCATATATAAGGTGTGACCTAGTTAGATAAAATAGCACTGATATTTCTTCATCTCTCATTGAATCACCTGGCTTTAAATTAGTGCCTTATATCTTCCCATTATTTCCCAATAGCTTTTGTAGCACCCTATTTCATTTCAGTCTCAGCGAGGACATTTGTAACCCTTGCAATTGCAAACACTTCATGCCAGTTAAGAACGGGCCTCTGTACTGAGCGAGTCAGCAGGCAGCCCGGGACAGGCACACTGCCCCTTCCAGAGAAAATACTCCTAGTTTTAGGAACAGTTATCCTACATCAACAGCATCAATCCAAGTGCTATGGATCTAAATATATAATTGCTATGGACTATGGGCTTGTAGTGTCTGAGTAGATTGTATCACTTTTCCTAAGCCCCAGTGTTTCTTTCTTCATGGTGAAAGGATGATTTAAAGATTCCTTGAGTATAGAGAAATAATCTAAATAGATCAAGCAGTTTAACCCAGCAGGGGAACAGCAGGTAGTTTGCTGTCTATGCTTTCTATTCTGGAGAATAATCCAGGTGAGGAAGATGACCAGTGTTGGAGAATTATAGGAGGGGTGTTTTGTATGAGGAAAAGTATTTCTGACATTCTTTAAGTCTGCATAAAGTAGATTGTCCTACTGAAGCTTTGTAGTTTTCATTGACACCGACCAGGAACAAACCTCCTTTCTCTTTAGCTTCACTGAGAACACGCCAACAATTCCAACTTTGTGACTATCCCCTGGGGTGCTGTTGACAACGCATGTAGCGCTGGGCACTTCCTGCCAGGCACACAGGCAAAAATAGCTTCTCCAGTGCCTTTCTGGAAGAGACAGCTCTATGGGTTAAGTAATAAGCGGGGACTTTCTATCTTGTTTGATAACTAAATATTAAGCATACATATTTCCATCAAATTAGCTTTTTTGTTTGTTTGTTCCTTTTCTTTCTTTTTTTTTTTTAAACTTATATATGTTCCCAGTCCCCGAACAAGGCAGGTAGAGAATAACTGACTTGCCTGTTTGGGCAGCAGACTGTGAAGTAAAATTAAACAATTTTCTGAATCTGAGTCTC
>VZSV01000029.1:1007192-1075740 GCA_013398735.1 Nothocercus julius | reverse complement strand
TAAAATGAGAGATTTTTCATTATATCAGCTAGTAAAAAAAAAAAAAAAAAAAAAAAAATTAGGTTAGATCCTCAGATACACCAGAATTGTGTGTGGTAAATTAATTTTGAGGGCAAAAAAAGAGAAATGCTCCTATCATGTATTGTGCTGAGGCTACCAAAAACCTAAAAAAGCCTCAGTATAAACTTCTGGAAGTAGGAAAAAGTAAAAATGAGGATTTGGGGGCTCACCTGTACATTCAGTATCTGCAGCAGTGACAGCGTGGCTGCCCTCAGCTGCACGTGCCTGTGAGGCTGCAGGCAACGTGGCCTCTTATTATATAGTGTTAGAGGAAACTGTATATCACATTTTAATGTGTAAGCTACTCTAGCTTGTACATCATGTAGCTGCCTAAAAGTAAAACAACACTGAGTAAAAAGAGAAACCTTTTTCAGACTCCTTTGCAAACCCGCCTAAATAAGATAAATTGCTATATAAACACTTAGACTTGTTACAGACACTTTTAAACGAAGTGTTAGTTCTAGCCTTGGATTATTTCCTTTCTTTGCCACCTTTCCAGACTCTTTTGAGGACATTATAGCAGATACAGATACCTGGAGAGCAGAAAAAGGCCAGGGCCACTGAAGCTGATTAACAGCCTCCTGGGCTGGGAGTTGTGGCAGCCCCATGAATGTCCCTGGAAGAGCCACGAGAGGGAGATGCAGAACACGGAACGGGCCGGGGGCCGCGCGACACCGCGGGCCGCGGCAGGGCACGAGCGGCAGGACTTGCTCCTTCGGCAGCGCGAACGGCCCCGCCAGCGCAGCCGGGAGCTGCCGGAGGTGCCAAACCTGCCCTGCGGCCCTGGGGCGCATACAAACGCTCCGCTTCGGGCTGAAACCTTTCCAAAGTTACCACCCCCAAACGTGTCACTAAAACACTGACATTCACGGTGCCCTGCTTACCAGTTTAAAAAATTTCCTCAGGTTTGCTTTGGGGGTTTTGATTTCTTCTCTCCTAGGTTTCACTTCTGAAGCTTCTGGGCTTTTATTTTCCTCTTTAGCAGGAGCCGCTGCTTCTAAAGACACGTCTGCTTTTTCATTGCTTACAATCTCTGCTTCATCCGATGGGCTCTGGGGTTATTTTTGGCAAATATTAAGAATGCAGAAAAAAACATTCAGACTTAATCAGTGAGTTTTCCTTTGTTTTGAAGAAATTACAATCACAGTATGTCAGAAATGCAGTGGGTTGGTACACAAGGAATGAACATGGTATGGCAGGATTCTCTCAAGACTTCACTGCAGCTGTATAGGTTCTTAAGGAACTGTTCATCACAATTCAAGGAAATATATAACAAATACAAGCCAGACTTTTTAAAAACACTTATTTAAGTTAAAGAAATGGGCTTTCTTGAATTGTAGCACCAGTTCCCAAACACTATCATTTCTCTTTAGTTACAGTTTAAAGCAAAATTGAAATGAAATTATCAAGACTTACACTGTCATGAGCCAGGAGTAGACAACACTTAGGTAAAACCAGCAAGAAGGATCAAACCCAGGAGTTTGCACATTAGAGCAGGAATTGCATTAAGTAATTAAAAAGAAAATCTACATACAACACTTTAGACATTATTAATTGTTAAAGCCCTGTTTAGCGTCTTTCTTCAAGAGTGAAACATGGAAGCAAAACATGGCCACAGCTCGGTTCCTTTTCCAGTTGCAAAGATATAAATGACTTCTTGAGGCATGGGGGATTAAGTAGCTCATCTATTTCCTCACCTAATCTCATGGGTCACACAGACTCTCTTGCATAGTCTTTACCCCCATTTGAATTCAAGAAAACCTACAGAGAACTCAGCAACTTTGTCTTTATAGAAAGAGTTTGGGTCCCACTGAGCTTTTGTGTATTACTGAAAAGTTCCTCCTATTAGAATAGTACTTCAACCAGAGGCACGCAGCTTATAAATTCCTCTGAAATATGGATCCCCATAAGATTTATGTATTAATCTTCTGCATGCCTCCATTCCACAGCCTTCTCAAGGCTATCCTGGGAGTGCTCAATGTATTCAAGGGAACAAGAGAAATTGCACAGTGCAGAATACATGAACTGGGGACACACATCTGCTCTAATGGGCTTAGTGGCAGAGCTAGGCTGGAGGCTAAATATACATTTCCTTAGCTAACTCTCCTGCCTTTTATAAATGCCCTGGTATATAACACTTCCTTCTGTGTCTTCAGGAATCCCTAAATAATTCCCATCCCACTGTAACTACATAGACAACCGTCTTCCTTTCTCCTATAAAGAACGAGCTATTATCATGCTAATAACCAAGTAATTGGACCTTTATCATTTTGCAGACAAGTGCAGAAAGGTGCAGTACATTATAAAAGCTGGGTAAGTTACACTCTCAGCCTTCAATAGTGAATCAAATGGAAGCAGTTACCCTAGGTACTGGCATTTCAGAAACAGGCTCCTTAAATATATTGCACAGTAACAAATATATCCTAAGGTTACTGTAGAAGAGAACTACTGTAAATATATCACACAATATTTATATTTCACAGCCTTTACACATACTTACAGGAACTCACTTTTGATGCATTCGTGATTATTTTGACAAAATTAATTCTGCCCATATGAAGCATATGACAACAATTTACAGGGTAAGACTAAAGATTTATTGTAGTGCCATATTCTGTATGTGCCCTGCAGTGCAAGTGCAGTAACACTGCCCTCATATGCTTTTCCAGCCAGCTTCAACTCAGTGATTCCTACGTAGTATCTTTCGTTAAATAGTCCTTGGTGGACTTTTCCTACAGAAATGATACCCAGTGGCATTCTGTGGCAATTAGCTCCACTTAAGTGTGGAGGGGTTTGGGGTTTGTTTGTTTTTTTCTTGCAATGTACTTTGTCATCAGATAATTTCACTTGATACTTTCTACTGCTTTCATTTTGAGAAACAATTTTTTTTCTTCTCTCATTATTATACCTTTTAGTTCTATATTTAGTTCCTATATTAGGAGTTGGAGGGACCAGGGCTGCACACCACATATAAGATGGGGGGCTCACTGTGCTTCTAAAGCTTCAGTTTTGGTCTTAATCCTTTCTTTTGTGGGTGAAATGAACAGGGATTTGGCGGGGGGGGGGAAGAAAAACAATGAGGGAATAAATATTCCCTGCCCCCTGCTGCTTGAGATGACTGTGTCACAGCCCCCTTTCCATGGAATTGTAGATTTAATTTATATTTATGAACATTTCTGAGATAATCAATCTATAATAATTTCAATCTATATTTCTGCCTCATTCACCCATACATATAATCAATTCACCATTTATTTCCTTGAGGGCACTGATTCATTGCATGAGCTGAACATGGAGCTAAGCATGGCTCCATGGAGCAGCAACGGAGCTGCCGCAAGCTCAGCACGCCGAGGTTACATCTTGGGGTCACGAATGAGCATTGTCTCAAGCTACGTCTATGCAGTGTCACTGCTGAGAGCAAATGCATCCTGGGGAGAAATGCCAAATACCATCATGCACTATTAAAAACAAAAAAAAAAACAAAAAAACCCCAAAGTGATAGTTACCTACTCAGAGTGTCTAATTTGTTTAGAATAATCAGCGACTTTTAAAAATATATTTCTTGCTGGATACTATTGAAAACTTAAATCATATTTCCAATAAAAGTCTAAATCATATTTTAGAATACTTAATTTTAACAATTTTTTAAAATGTAAGTAACCAGTGTACATATGTATTCATTTTAATTTTGTGCTCTTTTAAACATATAGAAGTTTTTGCAGTTATCTTGTTTAAAGTCTTAGACTTGATATTAAAAATGACATTTTATGATAATTTTCTTACAATTACCTGTAAGAATTATTCTTATATACGCACATAGATCTCTAAGACTGAATTGTCTGACCCTGCAAGTCTCTCTGGAGGTCTCATTCAGCCTCTTGTTCCAAACAGTTACATCAGGTTGCTCAGGAACTTGCCAAGTTGAGTTTTGAATATCTCCAAATCTGGAGGTTCCACTACTTTCATGTAATCTGAACAAGCTATTCAGACATGCTGGGACAAAATAAAACTCTAAGACACCACAAAATTCTTCAGATAAGACTGACTGACATGGGAGATTGTTGGAGGCCGATGACACAAGAAGGTGGCATGTTGCACAATTCAGAGATGCACAGGGTAGCTCTGCATACTTTTTTCAAAAGCTAGGAGCCTCCCCCTTCCAAAAAAGATCATTTTCTGACAGATTTTTAAAGAACAGAAGTTTTTATTTTCAGCACCCTGCTTCCCTTAGAAAACTAGAAGAAAGATTTCTTTTTATGCTTTCCAGAGATATTGAAAGATGATTTTGGGAAGAGCTGGAAGGTGAATAGGAAAAGCCTGACAAAGATAAACTTTGAATGATGTTGCATACTCTTCTCCAGAGAAACAGGATAAGTTTCCTTTCTACGTTGCTTGGGACAAAAAAAATGTATTAAGTTTCATGACTGGTTCTATGAGGCAGAAACTGCAATTTGTTTATAATAGTAATTTACAAACAGCC
The DNA here is from genome assembly GCA_013398735.1 of Nothocercus julius. Classification (NCBI taxonomy): domain Eukaryota; kingdom Metazoa; phylum Chordata; class Aves; order Tinamiformes; family Tinamidae; genus Nothocercus; species Nothocercus julius. Next base: position 1,071,200 of record VZSV01000029.1, on the reverse strand, counting down.
CAGCTCTATCAACATGCATGTTCTCACGTCCATAAGTTATATCCTTATGCCTGTAAGTTGCCTATGTCCACATTCTGCCTCCAGTTTACTTGGACACAAATTATAATAAATTCTACCTAAGTCAGCAAGCTATTCCTATTATGCACCAAAGAGACAGAACTGCTGTTTATTTTAACTTTTTTTTTTTTACGGGAAAAATGTATTCCTTGCCAAGCTTAGAATACTATTTTAAGAACCATTTATTTGAAGAAGTAAGATGAGCTCTATCCTCTGTTATTCCTATTACAGAACTACCTTCATTTTTTTCTCTTTTCAAATAATATTTTAGTATATCTTCCCTCATTTTGTGTTATAAGCATATTTTCCTAGTCTCTTTATTTCGCTGTGTTTGGAAAGTATTCTTCCACCCCTTAGTGATAATATCCTGGATTTTCTTTCAGTAATTATCTTACTTAACACAGCTACAGTGCAAAGTGACCTTCCATTCTGAGTCCTCATTTGGTTCCTACAAGCCCTCTTTGTTTTTGGAAGCAGCTACTACATCACTTGCTTGTCTACATTTCTAACCGTACAAATCATCATGAGAATGTAATTTATTTTGTGACCTGGAGAACCCCTCTATGAGTTCTTCTCCACTCTAGCTCATCTGACTCAAAAATGCGGGTCTTTTTCTGACCATTTATCCATCAAAAAATGGCCAGAATGTCATTCTCTCCTGCTTTTCCAGGATGCCAGCAGGCGAACTACTTCAGGAACTAGATAAGTCCTGGGCAATTTTAACATTTATCTCACATGCTCCACCCAAATACTTATCTCTTCTTTCCTATGGCAGAGTATGGTTGCAGGCTCAGCAATAAAAGGTGTCATTCTGCTTCTCTTAGCAGCCAGCCACATTGCTGGGTTCAAATTCTCCTTAGTAAAACATGTGCAATTTCATTGTATTTGTATGGCAACAAAATTGCAACAGCTTAAAATTGTTTTTGCTTTTGTTTTTCTTTTCTTTTTCCAAATATATCTATTTTTAAAAATGAGTCACAGAGAAGTGTAAATGATACTCCCTGTGACTTTCCTCCATCATCTATTTGCATGCTTTGATCAGATATAGATGATGTGTCATGTACTTGCGCCCTAATCAGATATTACAAGGTCTTGGAACCAGCTTTCCAACACAAATGTGTTGCATAGCTAAGCAGTATTTGCTAAAAAAAAAATAGTATTTGCTAAAAAAAAATGCTAGTATGACAAATATTTGAGTAACACTTTTATGAAAAATCTTAGGCAGACTGATCAGGAAATGGGACAAAGGCAATTGAAGTGGTTTTCATTTGAGGAGTTGAATAGGAATTCTTTTTTTTTTTTTCTTTGCTTCTTCCTTTACATACTTATTCATCTCTAGTCAAAGCAGCAGCATTAACTGCAATGTGTTGACAGGCACTTCATTAGCAATACTTTGAAGTGAAACCTTGTCAGAAGATAGATATTTGAGAAGTTGCCTGAGAGGGGAGAAGTTAGATCTGAATCTTAGATCTATGGAGTGTTGTGGTTGCTGTTTGCTAGTTCAAAAGAAAAACTACACATTCGTGTGAGTTACACACCTATTTAGAACAGTTGCTATCTTTGACTCTCTAACTTAGAAAAACGCAGTACATTAAAGGTGCCAGAATGGAAGATAAAATCACTGCAGGAAAAAAAAAAAAAAAAATCTTCAGCCCAGGCTGAGTTTGAGTCCACCTTGTACTTTAAGGACTTTTCACATCTGTCCTCATTTTTTTAGCCTCAAGCTGACTGGGTCAACAAGGTCTTTCATCAAAGGAAATATAATATTCTTCTCTGTCAAGAAAATCCTGTAAAGTAACATCAGTCTTTTATGAGTAAGAATTCAACGCTCAAGCAGGTAGCTTCCTTGATTTTAAATATTTAAATTCAATTCTCTGCTGCAGAAGTTTACTCCAGAAATTTCATAAAAGTATTTTATCCCAGGATACTTCCAGGTGCAAGGAGTTCAACATAAGCAGACATGGCTCATATGGCAAAGTTTAAAGTCATGTAGTCACATAATTTAGTTTATTTGGGTAAAATGATTTAACTAACTCTTAGTATTTTCAGTGGCAAAAAAAGTCTACGCTGGGTTATAGAGAGTTCTATACAACACTTCCCATCCTCTGAGATAACCATCTTTATTTTAATGATGAAGTAGGATAAATTAAACCTAGTGTTAGAACAAACTGCACAGAATTTTGGTGAAAGGTTTATATTCTGAGGTGTTAGAGTTCCTAGGACTTTAGTGAAGATTGTTGTAAGGTAAAAAGACATAAAAGGTATAAGGATCCCCTTATGGTAAAGGGTACCATAAAGGTAAAAAGGGTAGTTATCTAGACTTAGTTTACGTGCAAAATGATACATAGGAGCTCATATTCACTGCAGATAGAATTTATATAATAGAGAATAGTGAATTTACTATGTTACTAGAGTGTTTACTATGTTTGTTCAAAATAACATTTTAAAATCTTACCATAATCTTTCCAGATTCACATTTTCTTACCTCCTCTTCCTGCACAAGAATGAATTTTACTATTTTTATGCGAGAAAAGTTATTTTCATTTTTTTTTGTTCCTCAAGTTGCTTCACTGTGAGAACACTGAAGCTCAGATCAGATTCATTATTCTTATAGTTTTACTCCTAGAATACTTATGGCTCTTTGCCAAAGGAACTTTTTTCTTTTTCATCCTTATTTCATCCTGATGTTCAGCACACATCCTCCTTCCCATCTCAGTTTTCAAATAAGCCAGATTATTCAGACACTTGAGGAGGTTTCTGCAGCAATGGTAACTATGTGAAAAATCTCGCTCTACACTTTCTTTACAGGTTTCCTGTCATTATAAATACCCGATTCACGCAGTTCCACTGAAGATTACATTCCAGATAACAACTATTTCAAGCTTAGATGTGAAATGAAGCCAGCAAATTACGATTGTTTGCTTTGTAAACATCTAAAAGCTTTAGATTTTTAGAGCATGTAACGTACTCCAAGTGTATCTCTAGTATCTCTACCCAGCAGAGTAAACACAGCAAAAGAAGCTCAAAGGCTAATGCTCAGCCAGCATCTGCTTATTTGGAAGTCTTTCATTTCTGGGATTTTAACTTGAACAGAAGCCCTGGAAAGCAGTTGTTCAAGATAAAGTGACTCGGTAAAGTTTAAACAGCTCTTCTCTCAAATCAAATGAACAAGCCCTTCTAAACCACAAAAACATAATGGAAACAGGAAGCTTGTTTTCCCAATTAGTCTTAATTTAAAAGAAAATTATTGTTTAACCTGAACAAAAAATGTGTTTTCCCAAGCAGTCAGTCTCAGCTTCCAACCTTAAAGGTTGATCTATTCTTTTTTTAGATCTATTTTTACCAAATAAGGATAGGCACAGCTAAACCCAGGTTTTCAGACATGTAGAACAACATGATGCAGTTCCTGTAAAAATGTCACCTCTCTAAACTATATCCAGCTACAGTTTTATTAATGATAGAATTTGGTAAAGAATAATACAATATCTGTGGGATTTTCAACAACTATGTTGAACTGAGCAGACAGTAATACCCCTTCTTCCGTAATGCCATTTAAAAGTACTACCAAGAGCTTTAGAAGACTATGGTTTTGTAGGACTTTTCCAGAGGAGTCAAACTGCTCTTACGACCCGTGCCTGGGTGTGACTGCCCAGGGCTCACGTTCACGTTCCTAGTTGCACGTGTCACGTTTCCCTGTCGTGCATTGGACACTCTGGCTGTGCTTGGCCTCCCCGCTTTGCCTGCTCTGTTCGGCTCTATCCCCAGCGCTAGCTCGCGGCGCGGTGCGACGAGGGCAGCCGCAGAGCGGGTGCTCCAGCTCTGGAACGCAGACCTACCTTTTTCCGAAAGAGCTTGCTCAGCGGTGTGGGCGCGGATGCTGCCTTCTCCTTCGGCAGCTCCCTGGGGGCTTCGGGAGCTGCTCCCACCGCTGCCGGCTGCTGGGCTGCGAGGTCAGGGGCTTTTGTGTTGTGTTTAGTGGGTTGAGGCTCTTGAGAGGCTGGAGCATTTTTTTCTGATTTTACAGAGGTAACTGACTGCTGTTCGGGGCTCTAGAAACAAACCCATAGGCAATTTCAGCACTGTTGGAAATGTGCAAGTAACAAGAAAATCAGGGCATGTTCCAGCATCATTTACAAGAGGTAAGTCCGCACTGGACTGCCGCTGCACGAGTCATCCAAAGCAGTGAGGTGGATTTAACCACATCGCCCTTAGGAGCTGCATTGCCCTGTCCTTTTAAATGAACTAATGTCTTGAAGGGAGGAAGCAAACTGAATAGCAACCCACCCTTCATGACAGAGATGATAAATAGATAATGAAATTAAAACGCTGTCTTTCAGACTGAAAAGAACAGTGAGAGTAATTACACTTCGACTAAATTAATCACACAGATAAATCATCGTACTCACTTTGGTATTAGTTGTTTGCTGGGTCTCTTTCGCAGCCTGAAGGGAAAAAAAAAACACAAAGACAAGTCCGTTGTTGGCAGTGCCAGCCCTCATAATTATACAGGTGAGGAATTTTTACAGGCCTGTGTCACAAGTTATTTTATTTTTAGTGAATGTTTGAGAAAGTCCTGGCTCCTGCAAACATGGAAACTGCTCTTTTAACAGAAGCAAGGCTGCCTGTTACCTGACCTAAAGGGGCAGTCAGCTTGTGTCCTTCTACTCATACATACTTGGAGCCCTGTGCTGAATTGCTTTGTGCTCACTGTGGTGTGTTTATAGTTCTCAACTTGTTCTTTGAGAACATACATATATTTCTGTATTCCACAGGTAAGACATTGCACAGGGTTTTAAGATATTGGCAGAAATTTTCTGAGCTGGGTCTGCACATGCAACCCTTAGTGCACACAAAAAAGTGTGAGCCAGGTCTTTTCCACTGAGAGAATTGTATTCCAGTCCCGGACATGATAAAGTGTCCCTCAAATTAATAAACTTTGCATTTTGGAAAACAAAGTGTGGCAGCTGTGTGCTATGGGGCAGGTTAGCAAAGGTAGCCGCCCTTTGCTAACCTCTTTAAAGAGAGCCTTTCATTTTTACAGACCTGATGCAAGCAGTTTCCCAGAATGGATTTGTGGCTATATTGGGGCCTCTTATAGCCTGCTTTTTTCTCAGTTTCTGCATTTAGCTGTAGTTAATATTTTTTGCATGTTGTAAACATGCACATAGTAAAATAAAATCATCCTTGAGTGTTTATCATTTCTTACAGCCAAATACTCAGCGCACTCTCTGCATGCAAACAGTAAGATAAATGCACATGTAGAAGGCTGTCTGTTGCCTTCCGAGCTGCAGTATAACAAGGGGAGAAGGCAACAGCCTAGTTTAGTGCTCTTCCACTGAAGGCCCATGTTGCGTGGAGATGCTCCAGGAGATGCAAGATTGCCTAGGCCCAGAGTAGCATTGGTTTTGTAGCACTCAAGCAGGAGGTGCAGCTCTGCAAAGGGCAGCTCTGTGGGTGCTTGAGGATTGTTTATCCAATTCCCCAAACTTTAATGTATGCTTCTGGATGGATAGGATATTTTTGCATGTTTCTTCATCTTTAAGTATTTCTTCTAATTTTATCAAAAATAGGAAGTCAGAAGAAGTCTAGCTGGTGAACTAATTTCCAGCCAGTGATACCGATCAGTGTATGTTGACTCTAACTTACAGCCAAAGTTATAGTGCAGGTATCTGAGTTACACAGACAGAGAAGCAGCAAGCCGCAAACCAAAGTAAATGCAATTTGAGCACCACTGGTTTTAGGCATCTTGCCACACTCCTTGGAGACTTCTTGAAAGAATAGGTGAGAGCTATTTTGCAGGAGCCAAGAACTTCTTTGTGGTTAGCTCTCCTGGACAAAATCCAGAACAAGTGGTAAAAAGCAGTGTAATGCCACGAGCTGACTTCAGTAACAAGCTGAAAATAACGGATTAACTCTTTTCTTTCCCATCAAAATCCCTTAAGTCAGTAGAGTTATAGTGCAAAACCAGCCTGCAGTGTGGGACGATATACATAAATGGAAGTAATAAAATACACAGACACGCAGCGGTCAAATTCCATCCAAACTCATTCTTTAAGATTGAATGGCCAAATCCCACTGCATCAGGCTGATTTTGTGGATTTATAGTAGGTTCTATGTTGCTGCTTGAAAACAACATTAGGAGTCTTAGTATGGTTGTTCTAAAGTTAGTATTCATGTAAAACACAGGACACTGAAAAACAATGATTCTGATATTTTTCTTTAAGCTAATAGGTTTAACATACCAAGAAGCAACATGGTGAAGTGCTTAAAATTGAATATGACTACATAGATTTAATTAAAATACTGATAACTTCAAATAAAGTGATTCATTGCCTAACCATCTAGTTGGCACATTTTAAGGCATTTCAAATGAAGGCAGATAGAACTGTACCCTTTTCTTACTATAAGTGCTAACTTCAGGACTTGCCTGGCACATCAGCACTGCAATTTGCATTTCCACTTTTAGTCAGCCATACAGGCAAACTGTGAACTGCATTTTAATCCAGCTCCTTTACTATTGTATATCACACATGATATCACACATGATATATCACACATGATATACCGGTTGTGTCTGCATTTTGTATCTGTAAATAAGTTAAAAACAACAACAAAAGTCACTGTTCAAAAATAGTGAGAACTTTATATGACAAGGTATCTGGCTATATGCACAGAGCTTTTGTGTTTCTTCAAGATAATTGCTTTCATTCTAGACCCAAAGAAAAGTACATAAAATTCTATCAATTAACCTGATGAAAAATCACCTCTTCCAACTACTTGTCTCTCAAATGATCAAACTGGTTTTTAGAAGAGATATGTGATGACATTTTTATCTCAAATCTAGGAAGACAGTGGAAAGAACTTTTGTTTTGAAAATATCTTAGCTTCCCTCTGTCTTGCTAGTATAATCCCTGATTATAAAGACCCCTACTCACCAAAATTTCTGCGTGGGTGTTTTGAATGAGCAATAAATATTAATTACTTTCCTCCCCCAGTGTGAGGGGCTCTGCTTCTACATTCTTCGGGCTAAAAAAAAGCTGCCGTTCTTTGCCTCCCAGCCACAGAACATCATTACTTATATTGTCCTCTATGGATGCTCATGTAAAACCTGGAATCCAAAGTTCATGAAAAGTATTTGGTGACTTTTTTCGTAAGTTAATGTTTGCTTGAAATGTGTGTTTTTCTCAACTTCTAAATTATCCATGAATGAAAAAATTCCTTCCAAACTAAATTCAGAATTGGATATTTATTACTTTACTATGTTTTCAGGGGAAAGTCAATATTTCTGATGGAAATTTCCAACCTTCTCTTCCATTTGTTGTCCAAGTTCAGTAAAGCACTAGTTTTAACCACATGACTCAGCATGTTAAGTCAATGTGGACCTTGTGGCCGTAACCGTAGCTGAATTGAGCTCTGAAACTTGTACTATAATTGAAGTAAATATACATATCTGCATAATTCATTGTTTGACAGGACCTCCTTTCTTCTTTTTAAAATGTCCAGTTAGTTTAAAGGGTCCAGTTCTAAAGTTTAGTTAGAGTTAGTAGCAGTAACATGGCAGGTACGTAATACAAGTTCAGAGGAATTTTTCAGAATCCTGCATTCACAGATGGTATACATAGAAACGTTTCCCATTTGAAAAATTCTGTCTTTATAATGCAGTCTATAGAAATGCTCATGCCATTAGTTTGCAAAGTGCAGAACAGTTGGCCAGATTCTGATTTCAAATATACTTCACTCTGTGACAGGAGCCATCTGTTACTGCTCAGGATTCTGCTCTTGCTAGAATTTCATACAGACCTTATGCCTAAAGAGTTTGCTAAATGTACTGTGTCCCAATTTGGGAGACTCCGACTTCTTTTTCTTGGCTCCTTTCGTTTGGGATTCAGCAGCTGTCTTCGGAGCGGGTTGCCCACCATGGCCTTTTTCCACTTTCAAGCCCTTTTGTACAATATCATTCACATTTGAGTACTTGTTACCAAGTTCACATCCTTTTGTTCATGAAAAACATTCAAATAGTCATGCACGTTGCATTAAAACTAAATATTTCCTTTTTGTATTGGACAAAAAAGTTGTATTTTCTGTTGCATAGTTATTACTGTTTTTTTTTGGGGGGGGGATGAGTAACAAATTGAAATTTAAAATATACATTTGACAAGTGCTTTGTGTTTCACTAGGGCAATGCAGTTGATTCAAAATTAGATCAGGATTTGCCCCCTGCTTCTTCACTAAATTGAAACTCCAATTTAATTGGGGTTAATTTAAGTTTAAAATTGGGTTTAATTTACACGTCAGAGCCTGAGGCTTGTCTTGTTTTAAATCCATGAGTAACAAGTTCAATTTGGGATTATTTATGGGTTTAAATTAGGCAGATATATAAATCCTTGAAAATATTTTTATTCTCATTTGTATTGTGGTATTACAGAGACTTTAAAATGTGTTTTCTACAATGTATTATTTATGAAAGGGGCAATATGAATATTAATGATACATTTATTATTTATACATACTTGTATACACATTACATAAAATATTACAGATTTGCATTGGTGTTCATGAAACATGTTAGAAATAAAAGTATCAGAAACAGTAATGATAGGCTGATACTAACACTCTTAAATTAGAAAGCACTGTGTTTCCTGTGCTCTCCATCATAAATGTCTGCAAAAGGCATTGGTTTTGGGAGTCATCTCCCACTGCAATTAGAAACAGGATCTCTAAAAACCTAGGTATCACATTGAAAAATCCATTACAAAGCAATATAAACTAGAGAGCAACACATTGATTTTGATGACTGTACAGGAAAAAAAAACGAAATATTGGCTACTTTTAAAAGCAGTAGTAGACCCTATGCAGCTCAGTGCTGACTGAGTTACCCTAATGAAAGTAAAGATGGTCTATTTAAATACTTCTGAGTCTTTGGAAAACTTCAGTAATATTTGCTAGAATATTCCATTTAGATTTTCATTCTAAACATTTTTGGAAAACTGCAATACTTCCTCAAAATTTCTCTCTTCAGATATTTTTCAAACATTCAGCCCTACAAATTTATCCGTGCTAAGTTTTCCTATTATGGATATTTTTGCTTCTTCCTTTCTTCTTCCTTCCGCACCATTTTTACCATTCTCTACTAAGTGATAGAAGAAAAAGATGCAGAGGTGGGGGAGAGCAACACACACTCCCATATCCAAGACAGCTTAATTGGGTTTCAACATATAAACAAGTTAATGCAGGTCTCTGTTCTATGGTAACTGTCCTGTATGTACCTCATAATATGATTAATCACAGATAATGAGGTAGCATTCATTACTCTTCAGTGCATCACAGTATCTAGTTTTAAAGCAGCAAGAATCCATTGTGATTACCTAGTCCAAAGGAGGATCTCATCTATTACCTACTTTCTAACATCCTGGACTTCATTTTCATCTCCCTTAAATTCATCTTAGGCAATTTAGTCCTGATGTAATTAAGAAACAAACCCAATTTGGGAAAGAAGTAAGTTTCTTAAATTATATTTCAATGAAAAATAACTTCATGCAAGTCTTCACCCTCCAGCTAATTAACATGTATATTTGCAGAATTTTTTCTCATTTCTTCTGCACAGAATTGAGAAATGTCCAGGACCTACAGAAACACGCAACTCCAGAATCTACCTCTTCAGTGTAAATTATCAAGCCCTGTGGCTGACCACACCTAATAAGATGCTTCCTATAAAATGCTTTGAATTCTGTAGTTAAGAGTGCAAAAACAACCTCAAAAGCAAGATCTTCCCCCAACATGCCCAGAATTGTTGTACTCTGTACTTGGAACCTTTTGCCCCAGGAAGAGGCTGTAGCAAATCAGGTCTGAATTAGCCATTTTTCTCTTCAGTACTAGAGTACTGCTTTAGCGCTACTCTTTAGTAGTGTAGCAATCTTACTATTTCCATTGAATTATGAAGTTAGGTACTAAAAAAGGGTCCATTTCATGGTACAGAACATATATAATACAACTGAATAAGCAGTGCAGTTTATAAATTGATCCTTTACAGGTTTTTACAAACTTATGCTGCTCCCAGAAAGTTTGACTGAACTATATATTATATAGGCTAAACTCTTCTGTTTGCATGGATGAAGTGACAATAATATTAAGGGTGCATCCATATTATTGAAAGCATGTGTTGCTTTAGCCAACTGATTAAAACCAGAGTGGCATCTTTTAAAAGTTTTGCTTCAAAACCCAATAAGCTTAGCCTGGTGCTGAGTTTTCACTGATACCACCCACCTCTGTCCCCAGGAGGAAGTGAGCCCTGGTGCTTTGGTAGGCAAAGCAGGAGAGGCCCTGAGCTGCTTCCTGAGAGAAAGATGAGAAAACGTGTTTGTTCTTTTGGCACACGGTAGCGCAGACACCAGACACATGTTGACCCTTGTGTGGTCAACGGCAGCTCCTCCCTGAGAAGGCAGCCAAAACGCAAACCCGAGCAGCACTCGCCCCGCACTGTCCCCAGCGCAGCCGAAACCTTCACGTTTTGTGGGACTCAGGAACTGCTCAGACAACATGAAGGGGAAAATCTGGTTTAATGCCACAGTGTAGGCACATTCTCAAGGAACTAACTTTTCAGGGAAAAGGTGACTGTTTTCAGAATACGTAAGAGCTGAAAATAGTCTAACATTGCACAGAAAAAAAATCAAAGTTAACCTTTTTAATATATTTTCTCCTGAACATAGTGGAAATGGATTTTTTTTTTTTTTTTCAATTAGGAATTCAGGAAAATACCAGCAAAGATGAAGATATTCTTTTTAAAAAACATCCCATTCCCCTCAGTGCAGCAAGTTTGCATATCCTGCTGAAGTCACCTGGGTGTGTTTACCTTCGCAGGCGTGAGAGCAAAGCCAACCCAGACAGCATATTTGTTTGGCAGTGAGTGGTCCTGCCCCAGCGTTCGGCTGTTAGCAGCACCCAGCCACGTGTGGCCATGAAGCCAGGCTTGCAAACGGCGCCCACAGCCAACCTTCCCCAGAGCTCTTCGAACAGCTGCAAATCTCCCAGAAACAGGGAGATTTGATGACTGCCTTTTCTGCTCATCTTCAAAAACCTCAGCCCTCACAGCCCATTTCCAGAACGGAGCTAGATGAGGGGAGGTTTCTGCAAAATTCAGCTTGACCATTTTAGTACCAGGCTGAAGAAGACTTGAATAGTTCAAATTACCCACTGGGCTGGAAAACAAAATTTTGATGCCAATAGTGATTTCTCTTACCTAATGATTACATCGAAAAATTATTTCCTTTTTAGGGTTTCATCCTTTATGTGTTTAAATTTTGTCTCATGCATTGCTGGAAAAAATACTAATTATAGTCATAAGAAATACTTATAAAAGTGCTTTTAGTCTTGAAGCTCCCACTTATACAGTCAGTGATAACTCTTGTAGGCCACTGAAAACATCAGAACATTGAAGGCAGATTAATACAATTATTTTCTGGCACATTTCTCTCATTAAAACTACTGAAAGCTTTGGCACTGCCTTAACAATGGGAAAAGAGAGGGGAAAAAGTCAGAGTACCAATAAATGAAAACATGTTTCTGGTTCATCTATATTACAGAAAATGCTGCAGTTCTGACCTTCAATTGTAATGTATGGTGTGAAGAATTACATTTTATTTATATTTATCTTCCTTTCAAACATATTTAGGGGAAAATTATTTTAAGTTATTACTGCAAATGATCGCTTTTATTGGGGGTAAGAAAATGAGTACAAAAAAGATCAAAAGCCTATGTTAAAAAACACTTAATGACGAGTGATAGAGAGCAAGGAATCTGCCTACCTTGTCTTCAGAATCCCTCTTAGTGTCAGCTTTGCTTGGGGAGACCTTAAATATATTTGAGAAAATAAACAGTCACACTCAATCCTTCAGAAAAAAAGAGTTTGAAAGTTCATCTATTAGCTTAAAAGTAGCCGTATTTTCTATCACAAAGTAAAAACTGCATAAAAATGAACTTTCAGAGATGTTCAAGGTTTCAGCATTCAGAGGATGTGCCTGTTGAGACATGCGACAGACCTAGAACAGCTAAATAGCTCCAGTCCTGGAAGTGACCCTAATAGCTGAGGAAGTTTTTTGAATAAACCATCATTTACTAAACTGAACTGTGTCTGCACATCTCGCAATCTCAGATCATTCTTTAAACCATCTGTTCACCTTCATAACGTTTCTCCTTGGTGCCTGCAACAGCGAGCATGTTGCTTTTAGTTAAGCATGTCTGCATGGGATTATTTTAAGACACCTTAATTTAAAGCATAGCTAGAGATGGAAACTAAAGACTCACCAGCGTTTTAAGGAAACTCATGACAGAATTGTCGTCGGCAACTGCTGCAGCTGCTTGAGGGTTCTCTTGTTTTACCTCTGCCCTTTCAGGTTGCTCAGTGGTGGCACAGTTGACACCTGCTGCGTCCTGCTGAATGTCTTTTTGGTTGCAGTCATCTATCTCCTAAAAAACAGGGCAGTTTCTTCAGTTCTGGCTTGCTTAATTTCCAGAGGAATGTAAAAGTAACATTTATGACTTGCATTATGTCGCTCTCAGTCACAACCCTAATTCCAACCATATTTCTCCAGCCCACATGTTTAGAACAATTGAGCATTTATACATCTTTCCCCTCTTCTCTAATATATTCAGCATTTGCTATTGGAGGAACATTGTTCCTAGCTATGAAGTATCAGAAGCACCAGTGGAGCTGCATTCTGCATCCCAGACACCACCACTTTCTTATGAGCAAGGCAGAATTTGTGAAAGGACCAAACACTGATTTGGGCTATTGATGCCTCACTGTCTGAATGTACCGTGCAAAGATTGGTTCAGATACTCTGTGTTCTGCAATTCCAGAAATAATTTTTATCAAGTAAACAAACATGATACAAGTTAAAGAAAAGCACCAACTCAAACATGAGTAATTTGTTTGAGCCAGATCCAGAAAGAGAGCTGTAATCGGATTTACGAAACCCCAAACTGTGTTTCAGGGCTCAAGCACTCACGTAGATAATATTCTTAAAGTTACTGATTTTCTGTTTACACAACTACAGAGGACCCTGTTGTTTAAAGAGACTTTTTGGCCTAGTTGCTGGCACAAGTTCAGAGCGCTCGACACCCCTTCACACTCAACTTGCTACTCTGGCCATTTCTTTCTTCAGCCTGCACAGGTAAAGCTGATGCAAACTTTAGATGAAATAACATTTTGATACATCTTCAAATCCCTTTTAGCATTTCCCTTTTTAATATTCCGAGAACACTAAATCTGGCTATCTCCAGGTTTCTTATTAGTAATACCCCTTCTCCTCCCTTTTATTTATCTGCCCAATTGTAAACTCCTGATTCAGCTGAATCTATCAATGATTATTAGAGAAGCAAAGCACAGGGGTGGCAGTGACTTAGGTAGGGTATTTGAGACATTACTGAATGAGCAGTCGTTAACAACAGCACAGCATTAGCAAATGAACACTCCCAGCCACCGAGACAGACACAGTACAGGTGTCTGCTCACTTCAGACATAGTCACCGTAGAAGCAGTGGGTCATTAGGAAGCTGGATGCCCAGGTTACTGGAAAGGAAAAATAGGAACCAGAAAAACAGAATCTGAGCTTGTCCACTTGCCAATGGTTCGAAATACTGTCTCTCAAAGGACTGCCTAGACTTCTAAGTGATGATAAATATATATATATATTTAGCTCCAATTAGACATTCTTGTTCAGTGCCATTTTTATTAGGGGATTTTAAAGTTGTGCCCTTGAGAACCTTTCCCTTTACTGAGGAATTTAAAAATCAGCATTTGTATAGCATTTACTTAGGACAGATTTCTGTAAGTAACTCTGGGAGGGAAGAGAGTAAACATGTAAAATCACACAATTAAACCTTCAAAGAGCTGTTTTGGCGCCAGGAAACATGAGCAGAGAAAGAAGGGCTGGTCTCCCTGCAGCATTCAAGGAGTTAAAAACACAGTGGTTTGCTCACAAGAGCAGAATTCTTGTCTCGCTCTCTACCCACCACCCTCCAAACTTGCCCATCGAGGAAGCAGCGCAGTCGCTGAGGAGTCTCGATAAGCTGCTGAGAAGGTTCTTGGAAGGGCCATTTTGTGCAGTTGCCAGTTAGGGCCAGAGTCGCTCCAGAAGAGCCTGTTCCGTGCGGAACGTGGACGGCCCCTGCCAGCTGCAGCAGCCCTTCTCCCAGGGATGCCACCTGAACAGCTCTGGTCACACACACAAGAAATGCTGCCTTTATTTCAGATATTAAAAGGGCACCAAAAGCAAGAGGCAAGGGAGCGGAGAAGCAGGAGGAAGATAGTATGTTGCTAAACATATACTACCTTCAGTCATAAAGTCCTGATTCTATAAAACTCAGTAGCAGTGGGTCAGACATTTAGCCTTAATTCTTCCTTTCATGAGAGACATTTGCATATGTGTGTGTATATATATATATACACACACAGGTGCCGAGGCACCAGTTCTCAGCATTTGCAGCATTACGTGTCCCAGCGCACCTGGCTCCAAAAGCAGACTTTGCCCAGCAGATGTGAGCAGTGGTGCCCGGGGTGCAGAGCTCAAGGCATTGCCCCAGCCCTCAGCCTCAACACAGAGCACCCAGTGCCGCCCCAAAACCACCCGCTGCCCAAAGGGCTCCCACAGCAAGAGTCCCAAGCCAGGGCTCCTGTTGCATCTCCTGGCTATGGAGATGCAACTCAAGCGAGCTGGCCTTTGGTAGATGCCGGAATCCACTTTGGGCTCACTTGGGAATACGGCAGTAGGAGGGAATACAGACTCAGGCTCTCGGTGTGTAAACGAGGGGGAGAGAACGTGGAGTCCTCAGTCCCCCGGGTTCAGAGCCAGAGTAAGTAACCACAGAAGCCTCTGCAGCAGCCCACTCAATATGCTGTGCAAAGCCCTAGAGACAAATAATAATGAAAGAAAACCCCAGAAACAACAGAAGAAAGTCAGCATTGGAAGCTAACAGATCCTCCGTAAATGTTCAAATCATTTCTTTCAGGAGTCAAATTTTGGGGTATTAAACACCTTAAATACTTATACTGTAATTTTAATTCAGTCATTAGAGAATTTTATCAAAAGCACATATTCCTGCCAGCACTTTTGTTTGTATGAATTACGGCTCAGAGAAACATTTCAGGCATATAATTTATCTTTTCTTTGGCTTAAATAGTAAATGCTTCATGAATTCATGAATTCTGTCCTTGTTTTAATTATGCTGTGTTCTGAATGTAGTTTTGTAGACCACAGAAAATAAAGACTGGTTCACCAAACACAGAATGTTTGTGCAGCTCCTAAGCTGCAACTGCAGAGCCTCTCTCTTACCAGCGACACTGTTTGTTATGTGTTGGCACAAAATTCAGGGAACTTTGCTTTAGCTGTTACAAATATTACAAACCATAATCCACCAAAAAAAAAAGGAAAAATCTGTGTTGGCAGCAGTGTCTGGATTTTTTAGTATGATTATTATTTGGTAACAGTTTGCAGTTGCTACAGTAACAGCAATTAAATTAGAAGCTGTTTGGTAAATCAGATTTAGTCATTCTCTCATCCTACATGAGAACTAGCAACTTTATAGGGAACAGAGAACAACTGTGCTGGAAGGCAGAGCCGAAGCCTTTGTTTTAAAAATGGAGTTAAGGCAAGTTTGGCAGTGTATCAAAAGTGCTTTGTCAATATATTCCTGCCAGGAGAGGTCTTAACAGCCTCCTGCCCCCCAACACACACACATTTATGTACCAGAGGGATAAAAGACAAAAGATATGGTGAGGAAATTAAAGATAAGCTTAAAATTTCCTGCTCCATCATGGTCCAATCCTGCCACTGTCATTTATACCAAATAACTTAGTCCCTGATTTTGTGAGATCTCAAACATTTTCAAAAAAAGGATCTGAATGAACAATAAAAATGTTCTCAGTATTTGTTTGAACTAGGGAAGAGGGACTGGATTTTCTTCATTGCCTCTCCCTCCCCTTTGACAGTTCCTTGGTGCATCAACTTTGCCATTCTGTACTTTGCGATCACAACAAAATAAGGAATAAATTTTGCATTCAGTTGCAAAAGTAGCAGTTTTGGGAACTCACAGGCAAAACTTATCTTTCCTGTGTACTTAAAAAGCTGCAAATGTTTTGTTTCTGTAGAAAAACTTCAGTCTGAATGATCACAGAGAAAATGGCACTATGCACTAAGTAATTATTATTTACACATCTCTCTTTACATAGTGAATGACTTGAGATGCCAGTAGGCTAACACTATATGTTCTTTAGGTGCTACGATACAGCTGAGATGCCAGTGAGGGGTGCCACTTTTCAAGGCAATAATCAAAAATGCAAGAGTTTGCACTCTAAAACTTCAGAAGTCAAATTGATGAGAATGGAAATCTTCAAATTTGAGCAGAAGGTAGTGAGGACATGTTAGAGGAATAGAAAGCAGAGAAGGCTTTAGAGAAAACCTGAGCTGATGCCACCTCAGAAGATGCTCCCTGCCCGTGCTGTGTTCAGCGCTAGCGAGAGGGCTGCCCACGGTGCAGCAGCGCTGCTGGACGAGCTGCGCTGCGTGCCTAGAAGCCAGGCATGGTTAATGGCGCTTTCCTACGGACTCTGGTGCGCGGGTCATGCTGCTGGTTCCCCCTTCTGTTCCCCGGATTAGACAGGATTTGAACTAGATCAGCAAGGGGTATAAATTGGCTGTGCTCCAGTAAACTAATGACAGTTATGCCACTTTGCCCAGGAGACTGACTTTTTCAGTAATCTAGTTATTTTAATCATGTGATATATTTGTCTTTCTGACAATTTTGTTGTGCTTATGATCCTGAATAAATAACAAATTAAGTAATACCTGACTTTTCACTATTGCTGTCTCCTATTCTGCATCAGATGAGACAGCATCAAACATAACAATCTTAAATGATCTTAAATGATCTTTAATGATCTTAAATGATCGTTACGTTTGAATCGCAGAATGGCCACAGCCACAGGTAACAGCACAGTTCCGTGACGTGTGGTTAAGCACACTAAACTCAAGTGTTTTCCACTCCTATCTGTGATTAGTGTGCCAACTTTCCCTCTTTCTTGCTGTGCTTTCTCCTACTGTAAAATCAATTCTAAGAACTATATTATTCCCTTGACAAAAAAAAAAAAAAAAAAAAAAAAAAAAAAAACCTTGCAGTAGCTAAGGGTATCAAAAATCATTATTGCATTTGATTCTGATGCATAGGCTATGCAACAAGCAGCTATTGATCAAGAAAGGTATTTTATTATCATGACAAAAAAGCATGCCAAAGAATTGTAGATCATCCACTGTCAAACTCCAAGCTCCTAAAGCAGAGGAAACAATTTTACTGCCTGGCATTTTTGTTTTCATTTGTAGTCAGCTGCTGTTCGTCATCCAGACTACTGGAGCACGAACACAGCTGAACTTTTTGTAGAAATACAAATGAACTTAAGCTCTAGGTCAGGTGCCGGCACTTAGTCAAGAGCAGACATCAGAACAGACTCCTCTGCCAGAGACGCTTCTCCCAAACCCTTCAGGGGCTCCTGCCTACGAGTTAAGGGTATCACTAATTCATCCATACAGGCATCCTGACATGAAGTTGTCCTGCACCTCTCATATTCCTAAGAGACTTCATTAAGCATGAAATGGATATTCCTGTTCAAACACTTGCCTTCCCCTGTGGGACACTTCTTGATGTGCTCTGTAATCCGACAGCCTCTTTTGCCGGGATATTTCCGTCAGGAGCGTCTGAAGCCTGCCCTTCCTCTCGGGTATCAATTTGTGTTTTATTCCTTTCCTTTTTCTTCTCCAGTTTGAAGATTCTGTCAAAAAAGGTTACTTGTTTCGGCTCTGACACAGCTGCATCCTCTCCCTCAGGTGTCCCCGGTGCTGCGAGTTCTTCTTCCCTGAGCGCTGCAGCAGGAGGGGCCTGGGTCAGGTTTTTATGGGAGCGTCGCTCCAGCGCAGCTGCTGCGGGAACCTCCGCACTTTGACTCGCGGCTTTGTTCGCTTCGGGCGCCTCAGAGCTGACATCAAGTTTAGCGGATCCAGCTGATGAATCTGTAGCTTGATCTTCAGTACGCCCTGGTACAGGCCATGAAAATGCAAAGACAGAGCGGGATTTAGCAGATGGCATGGCTTTCTTGGCGCCGTTCCCTGGATTCTTTCCGCCTGCATCGGGAACAGAGCTTATCTCCATTGTCTTCGGGGAAGAAACAGCCACATTATCCCGTGCAACACTTGCCTTTGCATCCACTACAAACAGAAGCATAAAACAGTAATTATCCACCACAGCAAAGAAGTTATACTAGTTGTACAATTAATCATGGTGACCCCACTCTTTAATAAACTAATTCTGAAATGTGGTGCCTCAGGGAAGACCACACACTGTGTAACTTCTTTAAAGATCCTATTGTTTTGCTGTACAAAAAATGAGCTGCAGCTCATCTATTGAACCTGTCTGTCTGATTTCTTTCCTCTCTCCTCTTTCTCACTGAGGTCAGTGCAAATTTTATGTTCTCTGCCCCACTGCTGCAGTGTCAGTGGCTGAGGTTTGCCTACTTGGTTGAGCAGGCACACAAAAAGCAATGTCAATCAACTCAGAATCCTTCATTGTTTTAATCGAGTGGACTAGAGGATTCTGTTTTATTTAAGAATATTTTACTTGAATTCAAGAGCGATATGCAACAACTGTTGATAACGCTTGAGACAAAGTTATATGTTAATATAACACTTTCCTCTGTGAAAGCTAAATGGGAATAGAGAATGGAAACAAAGGAATGATTTTGTTTTCTGGCTTGCCAAATTTCCCAAAGAGCTTTGTAGTCATAACTTCTTTTATTCATTTTTCCAACACTGTTTCTTGCCTTTTTGCAGCCTTACTATAGTACTGTTTCTTCTTCCACCTTTCTTCTCTTGTCTGTATTTTAGTGTAAGTCTAATTTGAACAGCTTAAGTTAAACTTGAGCCGTGTTTTGTATCCTTGTATTTCTGCCTTTTTACTCACAAGGAATATGTCTTATAATATTTTTCCCCCAACAACATTTCTCACAAATACCTTTCTATTGTGTACACATGACCACCATACTTTAGAGCTAAAAAATTCCATCATTTTAAGATTTATATTGCAGTGCCACTTTGATCACAAGTGAGATGAAACTCCCTAGTACTGGATAGGCAGATAGGAGAAGGTCTGTGTTTTACAGAAGACAAACAAGAGGCAGAAGAAAGAAATCTCTTATATCTATTTTGCACATGGGAGACTGAATCACAGACATATTATGTAGTTTGAAACCCCAGTAAACAAGAGAAGCCTTGTAGAGAGGTAAGTGTTACAGCTTCCCCTCAGCTTCGGCTTTTCTTCTTTCCATTTTACTGGAATATATGTCTGGTTTCACTGTCAATCATCACCACAGCAAGAATTTTCATCTAATTATAACTGTGCAGCACTGTCAATCTCAAACTGACTTGTTAAATTAAAATTTAAAAATTGTCAGATTCAGTGTGAAACTGAAATTACTTCATATAATTGTAACTGTCTTCAGTCAATATTATGCCCCTCATATTTCACTGTATAACAGAGATGAGACCCTACATACCAATAAAATTTGACTAAAATGCCTTTCATCATACAGATTCAAAGTTCATTTAAACAAAATTCCTTTAAGGTAAGAAATGCTAAATTTTAGATCACAGATTTCAAACCTACCAGTTATATTTTGCAGCAAAATTACACCAACTCACTAACTTTTCCCTTGGGATTTTTCATGCTACTCCATGTGCCAGCATTAGAAGTGATGACCAGTATGTTCTTATCCATTGATTATTATTCTCTTGCACTAGTGCTGAGGGACCGAAGTCATGTCTCTGTACAAAACCAGAACACAGTGCCAGCGTTTGGCCGTCTCGTCTCGTTCCTGATGGCATTAGCTCCGTGGCAGTCCCCACCGACTGTCCTTGCAGAGCGCAGTGTCCGTGCGGCCTGGCGAGAGCTGGGAGCTTCCCAAGAGCAGCTAGAGAGGAGCTAGGGCTGAATGGCAATGGAGTGCAGCCAAATACGTGCCAGCAACAGAGGCTGCAGCTGACAAAGTGAGCACTGTCAGGGCAAGATTCACAACTGGGGCTAGCATTTTAGCCGCTGCCAGGAGAGCTGGTCCTTTCAGCTTCTCTACTTCTAATATTTTTATTCTGGTATTTGCCTTTTTACTGTGTTTTGTGCATATGTAAGCACACAAAGAGGGCAGAGTGCCTGAGTACCTCCTGTTCTGTTCAGGTAAATATATACTCATTTCTTTGTCCACGTTAATTGGTAGTTTTTCTTCCCTGGATTCCTTTTTTGCTATTCATGTGAAAAAGTGACTCATGTGGCAAGAATTCCCATTGTCAGAAATGTTCAATATGAACATACTGGAACTCAGAGAGATACAGATAACTTTTTGATCACCACTCCTTATCATTTAAGGCCACTAAGTATCAATTCCTAAGACTTCTGGATTACTATACAAAAAAGGACGGAAGCACTAGTTACTTCATAGTTGGAAACCTGGGAAGCAAGCTTTAGAAAAGCAAACAGGGATATGCAAGACAATCCCAGAAAAAAGCAGATGTTTCCCCAAGCTAGAAAAAAAATAGAAACAACATCCATTGGAAAATAATTGTAACAGATACAGAACTTCTGCTTTATGTCATAGATAAAGTGAAACACAGGAAAGCTGTATTATTATAAAAATAGGTATATAAGCTCATCATTAGGAAAATCAACCAAAAAGAAGCTCATGAACTTATCAAAATCCTTTTATCTGTAATTATCGAGGAAGGAATGAAAGACCTGGAAAATATCACTGGCATGAGCTCTGCAGCATGTCTCTTGTGTCAAAACAGTTCAAACTGCTTCAGAGAAAGTCTGCTCAGACACCAGGCAGAGCAGATCCTACCACTAGAGAGGAGACATTATTGTGGTGGGCTGAACAGAAGAGTTTGACTCATGCCATATTCACAGAAAGCTTAAGAAAACAGATTCTATGATTGCAGTGTTTGGATCAAAATGTTCCAGTTTTGACAACATCATTCAACCTCTCAAAACATTTCATTTCAGCCTTTTTTGTTTCCACAAAGTCTGTTTCATTTTCATTAAGAGTCGCTTGTAAATGCACATTGCTTGTAAATGCACAAAGATGTCCACAAAGTTTTGAGAGAATCTTCACAAGTGTCTGTCTGCAACAGATTCTCTTCCAAAGCAGCTGATTGAAGCTTAATTCACCTCTCAGTGAATTCACTGGCCTGGCCCTCGAGCCCTGGCTATGGCAGAAAACCCAACTCCCAGCGGCTTCCTCTTTTCCAAATTCCATTTATTTTAGAGCACTCTAGTCCTTATGGCCCAAACACAGCTTCCACTGTTTCGTTTCTGTCAGAGCCATTTGTTGCATTTATTCATATTGAAACAGCTACAAGCCAGACAGCTGAAAGTGGAAGAAAGTTATTTTTTAGAGAGCCCATACAATTCCCTCCAAGATTATTTAGAAATCCAGAGGCAGTCAGGAATAGAAACAAAACTCCTACATCCTAGGCCAGTTGTTCAAGTAGATCAAATATGCTCACTTTGAATGAGATTAGTACCTACTCTGATGCTAAAAATCAATGCACAATTTACAGCACTGCTGTGAGACTGCATTTCAAACTAGTACGCAGACATTATCCTATCAACTATCTAACACCAGACATTTTGAAAATGAATCGAGCAGGACATTAGCTAAAAAATAAGGTTAGCAACTCTGGCTGTTTTGAATACAAGTCAATTACAAGCAGGTATTTCGTTTAGGCATGTAATTATAGCAATGCAGCAGTATCTAGTTCCTAGCAGCTCACTGATAATTAGAGACAAGGGACTTTAATGGCCGTGATGGAGCCATTAAGGGCTACAGGCAGCATTTGGCACTATAAAAAGTCCATCAGTGTAGACTAGCTTGATGGACCTATAATAACTCTGAGCGAGTTACTGCAGTGAATACTCCATTTAAAGAAAAAAATTGAAAACCTAGTTATTCTAAAGTGATTTTTTTCTACTTAACATTTCTGATCTATTTTTACATATACTTACTGGGTAGCTTTTTTTCCTTCCAGTATTTTCAGCTGAGTTGTTGTCATAACACTAGGGTAGATATAAAATTCTAATCTCTAAATACGTATCGTACTTGAGTGGGAGATATGCCAAAATGCTTCACAAAGTGATTGTGACAAGACTAAATGACTTGGAGTTTTCAGAATGATTACAGGACTCCGAAATAAGGCCATCTCCCCCTTTCCTAACAAAACCTGCACTGATATTGTTTTGCAATCTTGCTTGGCAGAATTTCATGCAAATAGTGTTGAGGGTGCATTAAGGCTTTAAGAACAGTATTGTTGCACTAAATTAATTAGCACTGATATTTACCTGAAGTATTTACTGAAAATAATTAAGATAGGGAAAGGGAAAGGAACAAAAAGGATCGCAATAACTATTCTTAAACAAAAACATTGCATTTCACACACTATGTGCACAACAGTGTTATTGCAACACACCCATTTCTTTCAGATTCTAGCTGGTAGCAGAATTTGCTCGATCAGATTTATTCTCTGAACATCACAGGAATTGCATCGTAATTAAACTTTTCTTCCTGTGTGATATTTCTGTTCGTAAACATCATAAATCAGGTCACTGTTTCAAGCATCTGCATATAACGACCACCCGAAGACATTCTTCAAAACTTGTCCTGCTAATGCACCTCTGTTCCCTGATAATCTAATCCCAGAGATATACTGGTGTTAGTTCTGCCCTCCTTCTCCTATTCTGTAGTACTTTATTAGTTGTGTTTCAAAAAGGCCAACTCAAAGCATTAGGTAAAGCTGTGATCTAATTTGCCATCCTTTCTCTTGCGAAGGAAGTAGCAGTAGGGGCAGCACTACTATTGAAATGATTTTAGAGGAGGAAAAGACGGATGTTACCACAACCTGATAATCAATAGGAGCAGGAAAGGCAAGTAATGCAAAGAATCCCCAAGCCCACGTGTCAGCCTGTTTGAGCAGAAGCAGCAAATGTAGGGAACCAGTCACCAATCTGCTCACCCAGATGTGGAGCAGATGGTGATGGGGCTCTTCCAAATAGCATTACTTCCTCTGGTCATATTAAGTTAACTCTCTGGATTCTTTTTTCCCCTGTTATATTAGCAGATACAGGTTTCATAGACTCGTTTATCAATCGTACTGTTTAACGCACAGCACATGGGCAGGTCACTGGCAATCAGAGAAACTCTAACAAAACAGAGATTACAAATATACATCTAACATTATTAATGAAATCCTCTTGTTTCACTTGCATATTTTGAAGCAAAGAGCTTTAATACCTTATCCAGAAATGCTCACTTTACAAACATAAAATTGGTCACAGTGTTATTTCGTGCATTATTTCTTTCTAGAAATGCTATCATCCACACTTTCTGAAGGAGTAGCCATCTCTAAACAGAAGTTGCACTTCTCTATCACAAAAACTAGACTAAATTATACAAATCAGTGAGATTTCAGGAGTATCTTAATAATTAATGATTTTAACTGCTTTTTAAATAATAAAATTAAAATACGAGTAATAGCAATTTTTCACTTTTCAACTTGGTATTTAAATTGGTTTAGTAATTATATTTATTAGCTAATCTCTTTTAGTAAGACAAAGCCCTATTCTTCATTTTATATATTAAAAATAAGAAGTACACATATCTTCTCAGTCTTCAGGTAGTGTAAAACTTCCAGCTTTTATTTACTCCACAGAACTGTCTTGCTTTACACCAGCAGAAAAAAAATAGATTTTTGTTCCTTTTAATATGCAACCATTGACTTATTATAGGTAGATGACATTAGGAAATTAGCCATGGAGTGGAGATTCTGAACTGTAATCTGTACCATCTGCCTCTCTCCATACTATTCTTTGATTATTTTTTGTAAGCTTAGGTTTTTCAGTCTATATAACAGACTGAGGCTTCCCTTAACAATGAATAATAGAATAATATTTTCTTTTCTTACAGAGATTGGAGAGAATTGTTGGCTTTTATTATGTTCTGAAAACAGAAAGAAATCCAATACAAGGAAAACACTGATAAAATGGTCTTTGCTGGATCTGCAGAGATGTGATCTGAAGCAAGGCTGCTATACGTGAGTGCTGCCTGAGCACACAGCTCAGTGCTCAGTAAGGCTCCAAAACTAACAATAGGTGGTAAGAGAAATTAATGAGGTGCCGAAAAGCGGGGAGAGAGACAGTGATCTGCGACTGAGAGCAATTGCCCATGAATATGTGGAGACAACTTTTCCAAACAAGTTGGAGCCAACTTTTTAGTGCTGGAGCCATATAGTTCACACCAGATTTTCAAAGAGTAAACACGGAAAGTGGGGCTCAGTGGCTGGCAGGCAGCTCTCCCTAGGGGAGCCCTAAGGTCTAGCCACCAGTGTGATCGCTTAAACCTGGTTCTGTCTTGGCAGTAACACCATCCAAATAGGTTTGAAATGGGAGGTACTTAAAGCAACTCATACCTGCCTTTTTTTTTTTTTTTTTTTATCCTTGTAAAGAATAGCATTTTATGACAGCCAAGCTATGTCAGATACAGGTTCCAGGCTAACACCCACAGTTTATACACAATAAAGGCATATCAAGTTGAGCTTGTTAGTTTACAAAGAAAAAAAAACCTCCACCCTCATGCTGTAGTTAAGCAAGCAACAGTTAAATAACGTCTCATACATCCTCTAACAATAATAGGAAATAGGTGGTCTGGGTTATAACATTAGTCGTTTATGACAGTTTGAATAACTTCTGGTAAATAATACTAAACCTTAGTTAATATTATTATCAGCCTTGCCACATTCCTGACAGTCACATATCTAGCTCTGTAAATTGTGCCATACCCTAGATTCTCAGGAATTCAAATATAAGCAGCTGACCTTGAGTTAGATTTCATGTACCTCATTGCAGATGAGACAGACATTCTGCTGTTTTGGGGAAGCTCTGCAGCCTCTAAAAGATGAGCATAAGATAGCTTTTTTTTAAATCTCTCTTCTCAGGTACATATAGTCATGTACCTGAAGGGATAGATCAATAAAATCCTATTATTTCAGCTGCCAATATCCCTTGGAACTATTTTCTCAGGCTCTTTACAGAAGTTAAACACACAGAGCTCATTGCTAATCAACTCTGTGTTATGTAGCTGGAAGCAGTGATCGTTCCTCAAGCCCAGTACCGGCTTTTCTGTCCATCCCCAAATGCCCCTTCTTTCTTGCAAAGCTCTGTACTGTTCCGCACTGCCTATTGTTACACAACATAATGGTTCATTAGGCAATTTCAGAATAAATCTTTAAATCTGGCATACATTATTAAACTTTTCACAGAAAGATGATAGTGGCTGCCTGTGTAACAGCCCAGTTTCTGCCAAGGCCCAGCCTGGCATCTACTGTGGTCTGAGAATGGGCTAGGCAGGGCACAGCAGTCTGATCAACAGAGCAAATATTTTCCTACTGGAAGTCTGATTCCTCTACAGTAGTTGGGGAATATTTTAAAGCTTAACTAATTCCATTTCTAGTCCATATAAGTTCACATTCCTTAATCCATTCAGTCCCCATTCTTTTTCTGATCATCTCCCAAACCCCCTCCAGACTATCAGTTTCCATACTGGGGATATTTCAGTCTGGCATCCGAGCTCAGTGACATCCTTGGTGACTCCTAGTTAGCATTAGGGATGTCAGGATGTTAAAGGCATCTCATGTTTCCCCACAAAACACAAACTGCTGCTCTCTTTCATTCCTTCCTGCAGAAACATTTTCTATCGTGTCCCCACCACCACAGGCCCACACGCCCTTGCATTGCAGCCATTGCCACTCTGTTCTCCTTTGAGTGGCCCTAACTTGGGCACTTTGCAGCATTTAACCCTCTGAGGCCCTATAGGGGCACTAATCCCACCACAGCCGCACCACTGGTAGTTTATACAGAGCACCCTGAGGCTTCTGCAGACCTGAAATGGACCCATGCCAAAGTACAGCCACCCTACAAATATTCACACCAATCCAAATGTTCAGCCTATTAATCACTTTTTTTTTTTTTCACCAGATGTAGAGCCAAGTGCCTACAACAAATGTAAAATAGCTCCCACAGGGCTTTTGAATTCTTTTTCTATTTTGTAGTTTGCTGTCTTCAATCCCATACACTCTCAAGTTTGAAAACTACATTTGGGGATTCACAGGCAACAACTAAAACATAAGTTCCTTGTCTAGCGTGATACCACACATCAGTATTTATCACTGGTTCAGCAAAACACCCTTTTTGCCTGTCTGGTGGCAAAAGAATTGTGAGCGTGCCCTGCGCCCCAGTACGCACCTTCACCGTTCATTGTAGGAGAAGCATCCTGAACAACTGTCACAGATCCATTTGTAATATTGGCAGGAGATTCAGATAGAGCCTGAAATATCAAACAATATGGTGCTTAGCACTGGGTACATAGAGGGACTTGAAAGCCATTGGCAGTGCTATGCATGGTGAGGAGAGGTGAGAGCCAGCGGGCTCGCTTACCTGGTAGCTCTTGACGGTGCAGGTGTTGTCTTCTTCAGCTTCCTCTGGGACACTCACTGTGTTCCCCATCCTGGCTGCAGGGAAGAAGGAAAAAAAGAAACACTTTTTTTCTCATTAACATGAATTTCCTGCCTAATTCAAATTAGGAGGTAGCAAAAATGATGAATGGCTGTTTTCTAATTCTTATTTCTAATAAGAATTTCTAATTTCTTATTTCTAATAAGCTCCACCTGCTTTCCCCAGAGCACCCTGGTCAGCAGTCTAGGGCAAACACCCGCAGGGCTCCTTGCTGCACACTGAACATGGCACAGATCAACAAACTCCTCTTGGTTATTGAGGAAAACTGGGTGTGATCACACCTGTATCATTAGATAGGCCTCAGCAGATAGTAAAGATATGTGGAGTTAGCAGCCACAAGGACCATGCAGGATAAAGTGAAAACAAAACAGAAAGATAAAAAAAAAAAAAAAAAAAAAAAAAAAAAGTGAATTGCAACAATTTCGGGGGGCGGGGGGTGTTATATTTTTTCTGTGTTTTCTGGTAACAGAAGAGAGAAAAGAGGCAATAGGTAAAGAAATTATGGACCTAAACTCTGAAAATTAAGCCCTGTATATCAGGCGATGATGTTTAACAAATCTTTGGGGAGAAATTCTCTCCTAGCCTGTGGCTTGGGAATACTTGTCCTGCCCTGGGCTCATTGTGCCTTTGGACTGCAAATTCTTTGGGCCAAACATGCTCCCAATATAGTAGCAACGTGGTTGAAAGGCAAACCTGGCTGAAGCCAAGAGGAAGGTTCCTATTGACTTTGGCTCCAGGTCTGTGTGTGCTGTTCAAGCTAAACAAACAAACAATAAGGAGAGATTATTCTGAGACACACCTTGAGAGAGGAAGGGCTCCAAAGGGATGAAGGGCTCACCTCCTGAGCAGGTACCTTGGGTACCATGTCTGTCCAGCTTATTATTGCCCTGGTTTAAGTCTGCGAGAATTAGGGAACCAGCAGAGGTACAGAAGAGAGCAACTTCTTTCTGACCATTTTAATTAGACAGTCATTGACTATTGGAGAAAAGGAGGAAAAGAGTAGTTTTGCTAAACCCCATTCATTAGAATTTGAATGTGAGAACTGAGAGGACGGTCTCCCTCCAGCAAACATCCCCAGGTATCTGCTTCTAGTTACTGTTTGCAGAGTTCAAGCTGGTTGTGTCTTTTTGCTAACCCCACTCTACAAACCTTTGCTTTACAACGATAGTGCAGATCTGGTTTCTATTTTCTGCTGCATCTTAAGTGAGGTGAAATCCAAGCTGGGCCTCTCATCCAGTCTTTGTTATTGTTCTCTGCTAGCGCTGAGCTGGACACTGAAAGGCCCCCACAGATCCTGAAACACGAACTGTCGTCATGCGCCGCTGAGCCTCGCTGCACAACTAGTGGCTGCAGGACAGGGCCCCGATTTCCGAATGCAGAGCTGTTGTACAGCGATTTTATCTTCTCAGCTGATATTTCCACTATAAATCAGAACTTCTGATTTATTGTGGAAAACAGCCAGCATTTCCCTGTGGATGTACAATGGCCCCTTGTCCTTGCTATGCAATTCTGTTACCTGGCAACATTAAGTATTATCCTATCGGAAGAGAAGAAAACAGGATTCAAATCCTACTGCTTAGTCTTGATGGTAATTTTAGTATCTAGTTGAATCTGGAGGATTTATTTTTGTTTTCCATTCACAAGACCTTCTGCTTTATGCCCGGAGACAGCTTAAACGGGGGATGGAATATTTGCAGGTTACGTGCTTCCTTTTTCTTATACACTGTAAAAGGGGATGAGAGAGGCAGAGTTCCTATTTATTTTTATTTCTACAATGATTTGTAGCCTCATTCTGAATTATTCCAGTTTCCTGGTGATGTAACTCCACTGATGTCAAGTAAGTTATTTTTAATGGTTATATAGCAGAGATTGCAAGCTCTGATCTCTGGCATATTTTATTGTAGGTGAGAACACCCATTTTCCACCATCAAGTTTATAATTGTAATTGAAATAAAACGCACACAGTGGTCGTGTGCAATTTTAACGTATCTTCAGTCACCAGAACCCTGTCTCTCACAGAAATCTGGCAGAGGATTTGAAGGCTATTTTGGCAAAAAGGCTGCAATTAACTTGTTACATAACCATCTATGTGCCCGGAGCACCAGGCGTGTTATTCCATCAGGCACATAAGTGAGGTCTCTTCAGACATTCTTCCCTCTTGTAACAGTAATTGATTATTGTGTATTACAGCTGCCCATTTAACATGCTCAGGGGAAAGTGGCCACACTAAGAAAGGGAAGAAGTTGGTTGCTGTTACTGGGGTACAGACCTTCAGTCAATGCCCCAGACTGTCTAATAAAATAAGGAAGATATTTAGGCATGTGTGTGGCTGCCTTATTTTAAAGAAAAAATGAAAGGTCACTGCCACCTATAGACAAAACTGAGTATCAGCAGTAGTGATTACACATACAAAATGGTATCAGATTCACAGAATTTCAGGTTACCACACAAACAGTGTCACAGATGTTCATTTCTGCCATTGCATTTAGAAATTGTTGCTTCAGAGACTGTTGCATCTGATTCATGTGAATCTAGATTTGCATAGAAGAGCTATGCTCATACTGTCATTAAATGTCAAAAGCAGTTATGTTTTTCCCAAAGTGGTCAGGCCTCTAATTCATAGGAATTTATCCATTTTTCTCTTGGGACACTTTTCCAGGTCTGTAGCAGAAGTTTAGCTTCAATCTAAGGCAATGTGCTTGAAGCTAGTTATTAAATGTGGAGTCAAGAAGACTTTAGGAAAAATAAGACAGGCTCCAAATACTAACTCAAGTTACATGTACAGTGCTATGGATTTCTTCCTCCTCCTGTGGAGATGCCAGCCTCTGTTAAGCAGGACTAGTGCTGCAGCAGGTTTTCTTTAAAACCATCCAGCATTTCCCCACACCAGAGACTTTAAGTTTGGGAGGCTGTAAGCATGGCCACTTGATAAGATGCAGCATGGAAATGGAGCTGAGAGCTGATAAGGCTGTCCCTGGAACTTGTCTTACATTCTATAGCCCCCACAAGACTCTCATTTGGCATCTTTTTTTTTTTTTTCACTAGCACATTTACAAAGGCCACTGTTTCTGACACAGCATCTCTCAGGATGTGGCCACCAACCTGTCTGCCGTGGGCAGGGAGCCGGACGGCGTCAGTCACTGTCTGAGAGCCGCTCTCCAGCACCGAACGCTGCACAGCCTCCTAGGTGCTGAATTCGTCTCTCTGCTGGATCATTTTGATATAGCACAGCTATTAATAATGGTTATTTATTAGTGGTACAATCACCAGGCAGAAGCTCTTTGTTCCTTTGTTGTGTGTCTGAAATCACCAAATCTCTGTTCTAAGCTGTGAGTATGAAGCAGACCTTTAGCCAGACCAGGGAGGATAATGCTGGTAATACTTCCATTTTATGAGAGGAGGTTTGACAACTTTTATAGGGACAAGAAAACTCCCAGGCATCGGGAGGGGAAAAGAGATGATCCTGATGCAAGAATATCTTTTAAAAATGAAAAGAAAGCCCTTAGAAGTGGAGAAGATGAAGGGTAAATCTGTTCTCATCCTTTGGCTTCCTTTCTAGATACAGATTTTTATATTAAGTTTCAGGGATATTATCCATGTGGGGGACTCATTTAAGCCAGCTGGAATGCCGTCTAACTGGTTTAAAAAGGAACAGGCACTACCAGCCTCCAAATCAGACACAGCTCTTAAATGGTCCCTTTTCCAGATTATGCTTCACTGCCTCTATTGTAATGAAGAAAAGAAACCAAAAGAAATTGTATTTGGAGGGTTAGTCTCTGTTTGTTTGTTTTATGCTACATGAACCTTAGTGTTCTGCGAGGCTTGATAGATTTCTTTCCTTTCCCTCGCTCTCAAAAATCATTGGTTTGGTTCTGGCAAAACGGTAAAAGTTTTCACAGGTTGAAAGCTAAATGAGAAGATTAAAGTAAAATCTATGTTCAGCTTTGTACTCTAGCTGAAGCCAGATGAACTTGCCCTTTTATGGTATCGACCAACCTAGAATATTACAATTGTCTGTGTCACAGTGTCTATTGATATTAAAAAGTACACATGGATTCTATTAATGCCTCACTAAAGCTTGCCATATGTTTTACTGAAGTGCCAGAAAAGAAAAAAAAACAACTTTACTTAGTTCTCTCTGTATCTCATTTCATTATAGATAGGTGCCCTCTATAAATGTTGAGTAAAGATGTAAACAGCCTAGGATATATGTGAGAAGCAGGGGAGGGACCCATCATGCAGCAAGCAGCGTGCAGTGCAGCTGCAGGCGAGGGCTGCAGCCAGAGCTGCTCGGTACCTCCCTGGCCTGGGTCCTGCCTCCTGCCTCGCACGTGACTGCCCAGGGAGGCTGAGTTCCTGCTCTGGTTACTTGTTTTAGAAAGGGCTTTAGAAACTCTCCCTACCCGCCTGCAGTGCAGCTCTTGATTGCTCTCGTGCATCAGATTCACGTTGGAGGTGATTTCAGCCAGGGCCAAGCACATCTAAACAGCATCACTGGCTAAGCAAGTGGACTGGAAAGGCTTCAGACACTTAGTATAGGATAGTAGGGAAGGGACAGGAGAAGGAAGGATTGAAATGACTCACCCACAGCAAACAAGAAACACCCAAGAGCAATCTGAATAGCAACAAGGCAGCTGGCTGGGTGTTCAGGACATGCAATATTACAGTCATTAAGGCTTTGCAGGTCATTTTTTAATACAATTCTCTCAGCTATTCTCTATTGTAGTCAAATGAGAAAGGTAAAATAATTCAAACATTCACACCCTGGGCTTTCGGGGAGGGAGCAGTTCAATAATGTCACAAAGGCAATTGATCTTGACCCGGCTGGCAGAAGCAACCATCAGAAAGCAGATCTTTATATTCTTCTGACCATTTGTGGAAAAGAGTAGTGCGCAGAAGTGGGAAACTAAGCAGCAGGTGCTTTAAAGAACAAACAAAAAATAAATGTTTTTAAAAGCCGACCACCTCGTAGGAGCTCCCAAGATCCAAACTGAAGCATAAGATAGAAATGACACCATGAGGAAGAACAGAAGCAACACCTAAGAAAAGCCGGAGCAAGCAGAGCAGCACGGGTTACCTGGGGGAGGACGAGGCAGGCACGGCTCAGCCCTGCGCTGCTCAGGAAGAGGTGCTGCTCCCGCTCTGCCCCAGCCTGGCAGCGCTCGCCCGTCTGCCTCCGCTAATCAGCCTGTCCGCCCTCACAAACACTGGGTGCAAACACACCGAGGGGTGGAGTATTCCACCTTCCCAGCCCTTCTCAAAATATTTTCTGTTCCTGAGGCTCCTGGCCACCCAAACCTGTTCAAATGCATATTTGACTTTATGGCTTCGGGCAGCCCAACATGGGTGTTCTGGTGCTGGAATTTGCAGCTATGAGCTGGACTCTCAAAAATGTTGTGTGAAAATGTATGTTTCCCACAATAGCAAAAGAAGTGCCAAAAGTGCATTTGATGACATGATGGTTTACCATAATCAAAGTGCATCTGAATATCCTTCTGAAATGCACCTACTGACCAACGGGGTATATTTTAGTTCTGCTGTCAGAATTTACTGCTCCCTTGTGTAGCCCTCATTCAGACTGGGGTGTCTCTGGGGCAGATGCAGATTTTCTCTTCCAAGTTTCACAGCTCCTTTTCTAATAAGACTCGGACTCATGAGTTCCCAGAGGCTATCCTAATACAGACAAAAAATCCTTATCTTATAGATTGAGAAAGCAATATGTAAGATTTGTGAAAGGTTCACACGAAGCAGTACCATAAAGCAGTTTCAGGGCTGGTTGCAACTCCCGCCATGCGGCTCAGAGCGGCCACGCTTCTTCCCAGAGCGGCGCAGAACAGCAGGAATGCTGTTAACGCTCTAGTGATGTGAAGATACTAAAAGCACAATGTCAACTTCACCTTAATTATTAATGTAATATCCTGAGGCCAGGGCTTCTCAGAGGTTCTCTTTAGGTTTCCTTTCATCGCAGCACCACGTACGTAGATGACTTGACTGTCAGCTTCAAGTGTTCAAATATAATATTCAGCTTGTTTCATGTAGCACGTCGTCCTCACAGTATGTCTCAAGATTCAACTAAATTAGAATTCTGTTGCAACCCCAAAGATCTTTTTTTTCCCTATGGATTTGCTGATACAATCTTGATGGCCCTTTTATTTCTATGTAGCTTTATGTTTTTGAATATAATTCTGTTATAAACCATGATAAAGAGGAACAGTTCTATAACAAAGGTGATGTGTTTACTGTGAATGGTGAGTGTCAGATACCTCAAAGGGTGAAGAATCTCTAAATAGCTGGGCAGCACATTTGGAACCAGCAACAAAAGTCATTTACAGTCTACGTTACAGAACAGCCAACCTGGCTGCCAAGCTGATCGTCCTTCCTGTGACTCTGAAGTCTCTTCAGTTTTTGGGGGTCTTTTTGGTTTTGGCAGGGTGTGACTTTACTTTCTTCTTGGGTTTAATTTTCATCATGGAAATGCATTTGAAATGCAAGATGTAACTATTTCATTACAGAAAGACTTCATTCCTTTAAAGAAAATATCGCCCCCATTCATTATGTTTTTGCAATATATTTTGCTTTCTATGGAGCTTTTTGCTTCTTCATGAAAGAAGTAATTTGTACTATCGTGTACTTCTGCATCTTATGGTATGTGCTATGAATTTCAAAAAAACGATATTCATTTTCCTCCAAAAATAATATTCTTAGGATTTAGTCTCTAGCAGATGGCACTATTGCTATAGGATGTTTGTTTTCCTTTATATGCTGCAGGATTCTTTCTGCCATTATTTATCCAGGCAGTTTTTTCCCTTCATGACTTGAATTAGATGACTGATTTAGATACTCTTAAAAGTAAAGGTCACTGATAGTTTTGGACATTTAACATAAGTGTTTAAGTGAGGGGCAGCTCTCCTCTGGATCTCACGTAGGCTGTGTCTCACCTGGACAAATTGGGGTGTTGTTCTGACACGTACCCGAAGTGCCCTTCTCTCTCCTAGGCCTTAAATTTAGGCAATTGAGTCGGATTCCTGCAAGTAGGAATCCTGCTGTGTTCCTTATTATCAAGGCTGCCCGTGTTGAAACCGGAGCCTTTTCTCCTTCCCATCCTTCTCAGGCCTCGTCATTCCCTGACCTGGTTTGGCAGCACTTATGGCAACAGAAATAACTAGAGAGGTACCAGGGGAAATAAGTAGAGCAGACACCAGAGGAAGTGTCTGCTGTGGCTCCTGCAGCGTGGCTGAAGCAGCAGCTAGACTGAGAGCTAGTCCAATGTGCAGTAGCTGAGATGTTCTTCATGAGCACACTGGTGTAACTTGATTAAATTAGAGAAATCAGAGAGAGGTTTATAGAGATTTAATTTTTCACAGTTATGTGATCCTAGTGGACAATTATCCATCCAGTCTTTGAGGCACATTT
The DNA here is from genome assembly GCA_013398735.1 of Nothocercus julius. Lineage (NCBI taxonomy): Eukaryota > Metazoa > Chordata > Aves > Tinamiformes > Tinamidae > Nothocercus > Nothocercus julius. Next base: position 1,037,082 of record VZSV01000029.1, on the reverse strand, counting down.
CATATCTGTTTTCTTTTTTTTTTTTTTACAGCCAAAGACAGTCCACATGCTCAGCAAAGGCAGAACTGAGTTGCACGCAGTGATGAACCCTCTAGTGTGGCACCCTGGCTCTGCGTTTAACTCAGTAACTATTTAGCCTGAGTGGCAGCTGAGGGAGGAAAACTTGACCTCAGAGGAGAATTCTCTTGAAGCAGACAGAGCAAACTGTGTTTCATTCATTATTTCTTAGTGATCAAAATACTATTTTTTTTCTATCCAAAATCTATAATGAAACTGTCACCAAATAAATCTCCCTCCCCTCAGGAAATGCTCAGCTGGTGCATCTGACAGCTGCATAAAACTTCCTGTTAATTAATGGCACAGAGCTCCCAACAATTATGTATGATTAGCCAGTTTCATTTACTACTGTCCAAAATGAGAGCCAGCACCATTCAAATACTGACAATTGAAGAGCAGATTAATATTGGTCTATATGTACATCTGCTTTTGCTATCTGAAGGGGCTGATGTGTTAATTTGAGGTGAGGACTTCCAGCCAGCTGTTACATTCAAGGTTTATTTAGCACAGCAGGATGGTTAAATAGCAATACATCCTGATCAACACTAGAGAGAGCTGGAAGAAAGAGCCTATAGGAGAATGGCCGAGGGAAAAAAAAATAGGCAAAACTTGAGGCAAATTCTAACAGTTTTAGACTAAATATAACTGAAGTTTTGACTCAGGCTTTCCTATTCCAGTCCTGATCAGAGGGATCAAATGAGTCACGGACTTCCCTCTTTCCCACGAGGGAGGCCTGGCCCGACCTTTGCATTTGCTCAGGATCTTGCGTGGGAAGAGCCCTGTAGCTGCCTGGTGCTTCGGGCCCCAGCCAGGCGGTCACTGGGGGGCCTCGCTGCCCACTCGCCCCATGGGCGTCGGGACGGGCACTGGACGCCTCCCCGCAGGGGTGACAGCGTCCGAGGTCCGAAGTGTGGGCTCTGCCCTGGTGGCTGAGTAACAGCTATAAACACTGACAAATTGTGAAATAAAACATGTGTCGTTCACAGTGAAAAATTCCAAGTTCACTGAGTTCAGTTTCATTCCTGTCCAGAATGACTGTGGAAAGGGTAACTTGGGTACGTTTTTGCCTTCTTTAGTCAGAGAAGCAAACTGGGCAGCATGCAAGGAATCTGATAGGATTACAAGTCTGCTTTAGGAATTTGGTACCTCCTGGTCAGCATTTGCTGAAGCAAATTAAGGTGGTGACATTTTTTCTTGTAGTAACTTGAGAAATCCGTAAGGAGCTACAGAACCATCTCTTTTTCCACCTTTCTGTGCTTTCAGCTTAAGCTGAATGTCCAAACCATATTTAATATCATTCTAATATCTCAGCGGGAATTTTTCCTAAAGAAAAATGTGGATCAAATGGGCCACTTAAAGATATGTATTCAGGGAAGGATGTCCTAGAAGTGAGAACTCTTGTGCTCTGGTACAGTCGTTCCAGAAGAATGGGAAAAACTCTATCCTTTCTTTGACTTCAGTGTAGATGGAAAATGGCAAATGCTAAAGCATGAGTCTTCATTCTTTGGATGTAATAAGTCATTTATATGAAGCTATGAGTGAGACCGCTGAGGTTCAGATTTGTCAGATAATTGCAAGTTACTTTAGTGGGATAAACTCAAAACTTCAATGCCTGACACAGCATTGCAGGCACAGCCGGTGTCCAGTCAAGCTTCACAGCTCAGCCCACTTGCTTGAGGTAAGTATTTATAATACTATTCCCAGCAATTGCACTGTGGCCCCTTGTCTGAGACAGACTTAATACTGGCCTGTTGCTCAGAGCAGTTTCCCAGGAATGGTGAGACTTGGCTTCTCTGCAGCCCAAAGGAGCTGCAAACCCACAGCTCAGCTCCTGTAAGATGAGCCACAAACTTAGTGGTGGGAATTCACTCAGTCACATTTTTGAATTTGAAGTGCCTCTGTTCTGCTGAAGTTTTAAACTTTATTTGCTTAAGTTTTAATGTGGCTCCTGTACAGTTAGTCATTCCTAGTGATTACTAAAGAATTATATTTCACAAGTAGGTTTTCCCCACTGTCTCTTATGGAGTGCATATTAATTGTGAAAGCTGCCTTGTGTCCACAGCGCAGCCTGAATGCGTAATGGAAAGGAGTGAATATTTGCTTCAGTGCAGGGAGCCCGGGGGCCGCAGGAGCACCCGTAATTATTACCACGCTTGCAGGATCCCGCAGCAGGGACTGCGGGCCCGGCTGCATCCCAAGTTACTGCGCTCCAGCTCTGAAATAGCTCCGCTGCCCTCAGTGGTGCTCCAAATGCACTCGGAGATTAGAGCAGAGGCTGGCTCACACCCCAGCTAAAGCACCATTCTGAACAAGGAATATTTGCTAGCGTGCCCTGCCAGAAAGAATCTGAAGAGGATGTTTTAAATGGTGTATTGCAACCTCTAGTTTCTCCAGAAGTTGACTGTGGTTCAGTGTCAATGTAGGAAGAGAACTAGCAGTTATGGCCTTTCCTTCCCCGATCACCAAAAAAAAAAAAAAAAAAAGGTTCCTGTTGTCATTATTTTTTGAGAGAGAGAATTGCAAAATATATACCAGCTATTTCTATATGTGGGAGCTTCCAGGACAGATAAAAGGTTACTGTGTTATCTTGAAACAGAGGGTTATTGTGTATGTAGTCCCAGAGTGGGTGGGATGGGCATGTGTACCACAATCACAAGCATTTTATGTTTCCATCAAATATGCACTGATAATAACAATACTATGTTAAATATTTCACTTCATTAATACAGTTTCTGCAAGGTTAGGTCATTACTTTTGCCAGCTGTCACTGCTTTTGAAGCCTGCTGGCTGTTCTTTTCCCCCTATCAGACTATCACCATTCCCACTCCCAAACCTTACATATTAAATGTGAAGAGCTTTGTATACTGGAAAAAAAAAAAATCAAAAAAAAGAGAGATTATTCTTGGCTAGGTATTTCATTCTTCATTTTACTGAGAAATTAGCCTGGTCACAAAGAGCATGAATCTACATCAATGTTATATTATCATTAGAGATGGAAAAGCCAAGCATGAAGCCGAGCTCATGCTGGTAGACTGCAGCTGAAGGTGAAGGAAGGTTTACAGTCCTGCTTTTCTGTGTCATAGTTTTGCTTTTGAATCAGTATTTTGCCACGAGCTGCCCCTATGACTTTATGCCAAGTTATCCCCTTGGGAAAGTGCCACAATTATCTTTGCTTTGGACTTCCTCCAGGGAAAGTTAAAGTTACATTCACTCTTGGCCACTTCCTTTTGATGTTTCATGCCCGCAGGGGAAGCTCCGTGTACAACCCCCTGCAGCTGACCAAGCGTACAGAGTTCAAGTTCCTGTTCAGCGCATGAGAGATCCATTAGGTCGCTGAAGGGCTCGGACAGCTGGAGACAACTTTTCTCCCTGAAAAAATATGGTTCAGTAACCTTAAAAATACAAATGTGAATAACAGGACTGTCTAATGTTTAGAAGGGATTGAAGCTCTAAGACTTTGAAACTCACTCCTTTACATCCTTTACTTATGACCAGGACACATATTCCTTTGCCTGTTCCAGCACTGCTCCTTCCCCTTTCTGGAATCCTCATCTCAGCACTTCAGTTAAACACGGCAGCTCTGACACCTTGCTCAGCAAGTTCCTGATTGCTGCAAGGAAAAGCTTCGTTCTGGGATAGCTCCCAGCTTGACTCCGAATGGGCCTGTCCTCGTGCGTAGCTCCCTAGCAGTCAGGGACACTTCAGGAGCTGCTCAGCACCGGCCAGCGTGACAGGAGGGAGCCAGCAGAAAGGAGGTGGGATGTTCAGCACTGTGGGATGACTCTTGTAAATCCTCCTCCTTGTAAATCTCTCTCCTTCTCAATCCTTAGCGAATATTGCCCAGATTCCTGATGCTTTGGCATAACACGACAAAGTTTTAGGAGTCTCCAAGAATCAATACTGAGGAAATACAATAAAACAATCTAGGTGATGACAAAATGAATAATGATTACAAAAGTAAGCAAATTACAGCTCAGATGAGTAAACACAGCCCAGAAGCAAATGTGGCCCAGGAGGAAGAGCTGCTGGTCCAGCTGGCCCAGGGCAGCAGCCCTGCTGCGGCAGCGAGGCCAAAGCGACGGGCTGACCGTGGAAGAGCCGGTCTGCTGGGCAGCGTCAGGAGCGGCGCGGGCTGCGCCAATGCCGTGAGCGCCGTGCGCTGCTGAATGCGGAGCGCAGCTCCAGCGCGGCCGCCCGCGCCGCCCGGCCGCGCCGCCGCCGTGCGAGAGCGGCAGGCTGCCGCCGGCTCTCACCTGAGGGTCAAAAGCGTGAAACAGGTGTTTAAATATTGTAAAACAAGCCACATGCATCCAGGTTGCTGGAACAGCTCACCGCTGGAGAGGTGAGCGAGCCCTCGCCTGGCTATAAACACCGACTAGAAAGTGGAAATAGCCCGAGTGTCTTGGCCCTGATGCCGTGGCCACTTACAAGGCCGAGCGAAGCGGTGAGTGTGAGGGCAGCACAGGCTCCAGCCCTCGCGGGGGACACGGTGTGGCCAGGCTGCAGCCGGGGCTCCCGCTGCTGCCGAGGGGAAGTAAAGGCGAAACTGTGGGGAAGCCCCTGTGCTTCACAGGCAGAAACCTCCAACAACCTGAGCCGTCCTCGGGTGAGCCAGAGCAGATGAGAGACTGGATGGATTAACAACAAAGTAACACTAGGGCCAGGCTTTCCGTAGCTTTACTGGGACCATCAGGCAAGTTCCGTGTATACCAAGAGGCCCCCTAATTTTTAACCTATGTAATTTTCATGTACAAGCAGCTCTCAGCAAGAGACACTAATACTTTTTCCACTACAGACCCTAAAGCTTCTTCTTGAGCAATACTTGTGTACTTCCAACTATTAGTAAGAAAGGATACTTTTGGGAGATTCTGGCCTTTTGCAGATCTTTTGGCCATGACAGGCTGCCTATTGTCTGCTTTGCACCTTGTGCCCCTCTCTGCCTTCTTCTCCCGCTGTCTTTGGCCACACTTTTAGATTGTACAGGGTAGGAAACCACATGGGCTGGGGTTCATGTGGCAGACCATGCAGTGGGTTGCAAGGCCAGAACTGTGGTTTGTAGGAACTGCAGAAGTAAAAATTCTCTTAAAAGTATTTTTTTTTAAAGATATTTTTTATGACAAATAATGAGAATGTTGCTGCAACATAATGCATTGATGAATAGAAGCTAATTTATCTTTTGATTCTGTTTGGAAGCTATCATCATGTTACAGAATTACCAACATGGCCTTTGCTTTTTTTTTTTCTTTTTTCTTTAATCTTGAATTAAGGGGATAATGGCAACAGTAGTGTGTGCGGTCACATTGCAAAAATGCAAAACCCACAAAAGATAAGCAAAAAAAAGCCCAAAACAAAACATAAAAACAACTTTCAAACTATATGATTCCTGAAATGTAAAAATTTCACTCTCCTAGAAATATTCTTCCCTTTCTGATAGAAGCAGATCATGTTGATATCCAGAATTTGCAGAGAAGTTTCTTTCTGTGTGTGAGCCAGAGAGTTCCTGATTCGTAACCTGACAGCAGGTGGCAGCCTTAATGTGCTTTAGAGGAAGAGTTTTGGACCAAAAGAAGGAATACTGGCAGGAATGAAATAGCCCTTGGATTTGAAAGGGATCGTCCATTAGAAAGGTTTAAGAATTTGAAATCAGCTTTGGATCTGAATTTCACTGCCATGTAACCACCTTAAAATAACTAAATAGATAAAACCATACCAAAGTGTCAATGCTTTGGATTTCAAAGGTTTTTTTTTTCTACATCTGAATATTTCTGCCTCCTCACAGCTACTGTGATTGGAAAGGTGTGTTCCGGTAAGACAAAATGCTGTTAGATAGAATAATCTTGTGTGTGAGCTATTAGACTGAAAGGCAAGAGTCCCTTTTTCTGTGTTGTGTGTCACACATTCACCAACCCATCTGGGAAAGGTTACTCAGCTCCCACCGAGTGACTTTCTCTGAGTTCTCTTCTTTGCAAGTGCTCTGATTTGAAAATTTTACTCAAAGCAAGGTTCCCAATCTAAGAATTAAAGCTGTGCAAATAATGGCATTCCAGTCCAATGAGTGAAAGAAAAATTATCTAGGGTTGATTCAAAATGAAAATGTTTCTCAAGAAATTAAAAAAAGAGTCTTTGGATGAGTTAGGCTAGCTGGAAGATTTTATTTCACTGGAAACTATGCACTGCATAACTCATTCTAACTCATTTTGAAAATCCGATTTCAGGAATTTTCAAAATGAAACAAACATTTTGATTTTATTGGATTACTTCTACTTTTTGTCCTGCCAAATCTGTTACCAGGGTTAAAGTAGTTTCATCCACATCTAAGAACCATTTCCCTCAAGCTCCATTTTTCAAAGTATAAATCAGCTGCTGAACATAATTTTCCCATTCTTACTGAGCATAGTGTGTTGTTGGCAACACACTGACACTTCATACACATATGCACATTTAACCATTTTGTATTCATCTGTTTACAAACTAGCTGGGCCCAAATGCTACAGCAAAAGACCTAAATATTTGAGGAGACAGAGAGACAGACAAAAGGTTGTTCTGTGTTACCATTACCACGATGACAGATGCATAGCTCTTGCACTTGTTTTCTTACTGGAAAAAGACTATAAATCAATGGGAGCCTGTTGTTTGGCATTGCCTTTATTAACTATCACTACTGCAAATTATGCAAATGGAATTTGGAAAATACATGCCTTGCTAGCTACCAAATGAGTGATATAGGCAGCTGGATTGAGAACAGCCTCTCTGAATTACAAGCAGAGCCGGAGAGACCAAACTCACGTGAACCACACGCTGACATTTCTCAGTTACTCTAAAAGCTCATGAGAGCTGCAGGCAGGTGATTGGCGGTAGGGAGCTGTTCAAAGGTGTGTATTTAAGAGCTTAAGAATGAAGAGAGATTTGTGAAGAGCAACAATTCCTGGGGAGGCAATGGAAACCCGGCAGTCAGCATTTCTCATTGATGCCGTGTACTGTAGCAGTGACTCACGGGGGAGTGACTCAGGCACCATGTCTGGTTTGCACCTCGCTTTCCCCATTGATCTTATCAACATGGTCAACTACACATCTCACTGACTGAGGCCTCACAAGTAGCATTTGTCATGGATTTAGGGATTTGGGGATCTAATTGGCAAAGTAATACTTCAGGTACACAGAGCTGTTACATTAGTTAGCACCTTCATATCCCTGATAAACTGCAGAGCTTATGAGTTTGATAAATACTGTTCCTCCTGCCCGAGCTGTCGCCTTCATGTCTTTGTAGCTCTCACTTTTAGGCCTGGAATTTCCTCTTTTTCAGATGAAACAGTCTCTGGGAACACAGGGACCGTTAAAAATGCCATAGGTCGAACTGTAGTGCGCACAAAGCTAAGATTTCAGAAATCTTCAAAGGAGATTGACTTCTGTATGAAAGAAGAGAATTCCATAACAAAAAGCTTTTTTCTTTTGTATTATTTCTACCAAATTAAAGTACTGTATCCATGAAAAGTACCGTATCTATTGGTCTAGCAACCTTCAATCTTACATTATTTGGTATCTTCCTCCATCTGGAATCTGGATTCAAGTTTCCAGAGGCCATTATAGTGACAACAATCGGAGCATATGGATTTCTGTACTTCTCAGCTCATTCTATGTGAATGACTTTGGAATTTTGCCTTTCCAAACCTGTTGAGTCTGATACATAGCTGTGTAGATCTTTGTGTAATTGTTCTTAAGTCATTTTGTGGATTATGGATTATGGATTATGGATTAGAAAGAACTCAATATCAACATATTTCCTATTCTAGGTTTATTTTTTTCTGCTTGTTTTGACCAAGCAGTCCAACATGACAAATGTTCTAAAGATGGATCTTCCTCCTCCAGCAACACTGAGTCGATGCAGAGAAAGTAGTTGTGATTCGGCAGCAGTTCCCTGCCCTTGTCCCCTCCTTCCTTCCCTTTCTAGCACTCCTGTCCTACCTTGGTCCTGTTGTGGGTGAGCCTTGATGTGACACAGGCTCCCTCAAGCCACCTGAATGACTGTGTTGCGTCTGAACTAGTCTCATCCTAAAGTTAGTTTTTGTGCTGCTAAACTTGTTCTCTGGGGTCACAGAGTCCACACTGACATTTTCAGGTAGGGTTAATGATTTAGTGTGAGTCATATGTGAGTTCTAACTCACTCACGTCTCACAACAAATCCAACTGATGACTCAGGAACCCTTTTTATTATTGTATTAAGATGATGTGTCCTTACAGGGATTAAAACTTCTAAAAGAAAGAGCAGTAGTATCTATTTGAAGGAATTTTTGTCTGTACTATTTATTTTCAGCTTTGTGAAATGATTAGATAGTCCTTATCAGAAATGCACCACATCTCCCAGAAGACACCAGCCGGGGGCCTCCCTGCTGCTGATAGTGGCTTGAGTTTATAGAGGACATAGTCGTAATGTTTTTGCAGTTAGTGTGTGACTTCAATCAGAGGGGACTCATGAGTAAGCAGGTACTAGGGATTTGTGTATCGTGTAGCTGCCAAGTGCAAAAGATGGCCAAGGAGGGGAAGAATGGGTGCTAGCTCAGATATAAGAAAACATTTCAGATTCGTTGCAGGAAGAGATCTTTGCATGAATCCTTTTACACCACTCCTGATTTTCCTGGAGCATAGGCCAGAAAAGAGCCATAGGATGTTCCAGTCAAATGTAGTCATGAGCCCTGCCCTAGGCCTTAGATGTAGCCAGTGAGAACTACTAGTTGCATAATTAACATTTCTCCAGGGAAACACCTTCAAACACGTTTCCTTCTTCCTTTCTGAAGTTGATGGAATTATGATTGTCACATGTCACTGTACCAGTTGAGACAGAGCTGCTGGAGACACAGTTAGTGTAAAGAGCAGCTGGGGTTTTGGTCAAAAGCAACGAATGCAGTTGAAATGTTGAATCGTAAGAGGTACCACACAGGAAAAGTATGGGCAAACAGCGGAGTCCTGGAGGTGGCTAGCAAAGTGGGGGCCTTTTTTTAGCAGGTATTAGTAATAACTTAAATACAGAGTTAAATAAACACAAGTTTTTGTTGAGCTGGTGAGAGACAGGGACTTTTTATTTTTTTTTCTTACAGAAATTTAGTCTGGAAATTCTAAGAGCACCTTTATCATATTTGTGAATCCTGCAATTTCCTTTTGATACATTCCGGAAATGGGATGCTGATATTTATCCAACTCTGGCTTTTCAAGAGTTATAAATAACTGGTAGCAAGTACCAGCTGTACCACTAGCTTGTATAATATTTAAACGAGGTCCATGTGCAATGAACTCTTCAGGTAACGGAGTCCAGTAGACAATTATTGCCTGACACTTCAGTTTTCTGTTTGGATATTTTGACCTTTTAATTGAGCACTTAACCTGAAAGTTTATACAGTTTGGCACCACTTTGAGGGGAAAAGCTTCTAGTATATGTATTATACTAGAAGATTTCCAATCAACATAAAAAAAAACTAAGGAAGAAAAGGAAGAGATTTCATTATTTCATTTAGCTGATGACTGATGTTAAAGCTCACAGGAAAATTACAGGGGTCTTTTTAGACTGTGAGTGATAGTGGCTGTTATTTTCTGACGGGGCAGTGTGGGTCACGTACTCATGTCAGTGTTGGGATGGGCTGCACTCTTTGGCCCTTTGTTATCGTGTAAGAGATTCACACTGTATATCTGTCCTGTGCACACATAGTAGATCCAGTGTGAGCTAGATTTGCTGTGCATACACCAGGTGATTGCATTTCACGTTTTCCCAAAAGCTGATGCTTTCCAGGAAGCACTGGATTCACTGTGTATGTGCACTTAAACTACTGCAAATTCTTAATGACAAGCTGGGAGAAGGTAGCAGCCAGGGTTGGGCTGTTGTCTCTGTCCATGCAATTCAGCTTTCAAGCAGCGTGCTCCCTTGCATTCCCAAAGCCCCCAAGAAAAGGCATTCCCAAGGCTGCACTGCGTACTCTTCCAATTGCCTGGATGATCTAGAAAAAACTGAAAAGCTGCAGGCTGAGTTGCATACCTAAATACTGATACTCACTGGAAGTGAGGATTCTGCCAAAACATCTTTGGGCAGCAATTTAGGAAAGCCATGTCCTGGTAAAAAATATTCCTCATGAATACTGTCTTCTTAGCATAGCAACTAGTTAATTTTATGGCTCTTGGGGACTGCCTAACTGGTAAATCCAGCAGACAAGGAACTAACACGGGCTTTCTGAGGCCTCAAATTCCAATGGGCTTTTTCCACCTTTGATAGTGTCTAAAAAAAGATAAGGGATAAAGGCAAACTGTTTTTCTTGAGATCAAGGATTGCTAAAAGCAAGGGCACTGCTGTTACTCATGAGCAAACTTGATAATCCCAATAAACCCACTCATACTCTCAGCATTTCAGTTCACATCTTGCAGCTCTTTGCTGGTAAAAAGGAGGGGTAAACATTTGTATCAAGTTCCTACTAGCTGATAATCTACCAGCAGTCTCAAGAAAATTAAAAAGTCCTAAGTCAACTTTTCCACACCACTGACTACTCAGTGTTTGGGTTGGCTGCAGAAAACCTGAGCTTGGAAGAACGCACCATGTAGACAAACCAGGCAATGGGGAGAGTAACTGAATGCAAAGCCAGCAGCCTGGCCACAAGACACAGCCCCAGCCCCGAAGGGGAGACGTAAGAGGCTGCATAGGGTTTTTGCCTGCAGCTGGGGATTTGGGTGCACTGAACTGAGAAGAGCTGGCGGAAAACCTCCTTCAGGAGCTCCCCGCGAAGGAATGCTTAGCTGCAAAGAGCAGGGAGGAGACAGAAGTCACTCTGTAGCTTTTTGTTACTTGTGTTTTAATCCTGTCCAGTTTGGAAAAGTTTAAAAACAAAGGATGCACTCTTCCTAACGCGAACAAAAGTAGGGAATAATTCCTCTAACCTCACAGGAAAGCTGGGAGTGGAGAGAGATCAAAATGAGGGGAAATACACATGGGCTTAGAAAAATGTTAACATTTTTTACGAATAAACATAATATGAAGTAGGATGATCAAAGTTGTTGAATTAGTGCAAATATTTTTCTTGGAGCAGAATAACAAACACTGCATTTCTGTTTTCCACTTAACTTCTCAAGTAAACATGCCCATTAGGCATGAGGGTGTCATATATGGCTCTGAAATATATGTAGCTCTCCTGGCCCAGTTTTTCTACTATTTTCCCTCATTTCATCTGAGGAAAGACAGCCAGTATGGGCTGCTTATCCACGCAGTAACACTAACTCCTACTTGCTGCCTTCATAACCCATAGTGGCATTTCTAGTTAGCACATATGACCCATGTTATCTTTCTGCAACAAGTTATCTTAAAATGATCTAATTATTTTCTATTTACTCTTTGCATGTTAAATTAGGTTCTCCCTTCCTTTTCAGATGCACTGACTTCTTTGGACTCAAACCAGCCCCAAACACATGAGCACTAGAAGTCTGGGAGGAATTCGCATCAGAAACCTGTTCCCAACTGCACTGGAGGATCTACATGAACTGTAAGTGCCCTTCACTGCACAGCTATCCCAGATCAGACCGTGCCTCAGCTGCATGGCAAGGCAGAGGGAGAAGGGGCAGAAGCGGCCTCCTCTTTCCCTGTGTCTAAATGGAATTTAGGAAATGGCTGCTTGGCCTGCAGGGGTGACTGCCCGTGGTTAGCATGAAGCCCCTTGGAAACTAGGAGACTTTGCTCAGCTTGTCCCCGTGCTGCTTCCCCATTCCCAGGGAGGTGTCCTACCGCGCCATTCTTCTCCTCTGCTCCCACCTAAACAGGGAGTTTGTGGGAATTCGTCTCAGCAGTCCTGAGCGTGCAGCTCTGTATCTCCGTCCCCAGACAAGGGAAGTTTGCGCCCCACGGATGTGTCTGGCACAGGGTCAGGCCCCTGCGGAGCAGAGGGCAGCAGGAGCAGCGTGTGGCCGGGCAGCTCGGGCACCCGCTGCTTCGCACTCAGGAAGCCTGGAAACGCCAGCTATTGCTTTTTAAGTGGGGACTAAGTCATAAAGTTCACAGAAGTAGATTGCGAAGCAGTGAGTATGTATTATGCACTGTGAGACCGGTTACTTATTAAACTCTTTTTCTATTAATAGTAAAACACCATTGGGAAGTCAGGAATGCAAGTTCACTCGGTGCGTTTTTCAACTGACAAGAGCCAAAAATAGATTCACAAAAGTCCAATCCTGATCAATCTTTAATTTGTTTAGCAAAAAACACATACTATACTAACTCTGTGAGCCCTGGAGGCACTGATCCCTGATACTCACTTGCTAGTTCCTTGGAAACTGTAGAATAAACACAGTGTCAAAGAAAAAAAGACTTGCAAGCAACATCTACAGTTTAGTGAAGCGACATAACAGACGTGATTTTTGCTGGAGGGTAAATGCATGTCACTCCACCTCATTCAAACCAAACTTTTCATGTGGGAATTTTAAAGGAGTTACCACTTGTACTGCTGGTATCCAGCTAAGGTCAAAATTAAAAGTAGACTGAGAACACAGTATAAAGTCTTGTGCCATTTTCATTCAACTGAGATTCACAGGTCATCAGTTGGCTTTCCAGTTGGTGGCCCTTGTCTCCTGTAAATAAGGATCTGTGATAGTTAGACTTCCATCCAATAACTAATGCCATTGCAGCACCCTCTGTGTTCGGTCATAGCCCATGCAAAGCTATGTCATCTCAATGTGCAGGTATGTCCCATTTCTTTCTAATTCAGTTAGCCATGTTATCCAAATCTAATAAGAAGCAAGTTTCCTTAGTACTAGTGCTTTTTCATACAACTGTTTAATTTTTGCCTGAACTGCCAGTGTTTAATTGTTAAGTAGTTAAACCTCCTGTTTCCAGGGTGAGCTGAACAGCCTGAATTTTTGATGTATGAACTGCTCCAGATCCCTTTGGATAGACTCTTGGCTCTTCTTTTCTTCATGCCATTCCAGAGGAAGGAATAGTAACTAAAACAAAAAGCAGAAGAGAATAGAAATACTGACTATTCCCTGTCTTCCCTTGTTAGCAGCAGTTGCAAGATATTGCAGAGATTATGCATCACCACTGTATTAACATTTTGTTAATATTTGGCACCTTCAAGAAGATAAAAGAGTGTGACATGGTCCCTTTTTTGCATCTCAGCTACTGGATGTCATTCATGAATGACAACAGGTTCATATTCCTTCCAAATCAACCACCACACTGTGTTTCTGCAGCAAGCCTTGTGGGCCTAATATTCTGTCCAGTCATGGACATGGACAGAATGTGTTATCTCCATTGCTCTGCCTGCTTTTGCTCAGCTTGTATCAAGGAAGATAATGGCATATACCAAAAAGCAAGCAAACAAACAAACAGAAGGAACAGCCTGAGGAATGCTAGAAAGTGTGGGTAGTTACGTGAACAACATGTGGGATTATCTAGTAGCGAAGCAGGGTGGAGTCTGACCAGCTGAGATAAACATCAGGAGTGGGAACTGATGGATCCTCAATTTCTGTCCAAATGTACGAAACAGAACTGGGCAGGTGCCACTGCCAGCAAGATATAAAAACAAGGAGTTGTCAGCTTCAAAAGGTATCATGCAGGAGTATAATGCACCTATCTATAGAAAGAAAAATAGCAAGTGAATGACTGTGAGTTTGGCCAACCTTAGGTTTGGGGCTTTACAGGGCTGCGACACTGTTGAGAAATTTGAAGTGCTCTGTGGGACCTTTAGGGAAGGAGAGGAACCAGCCCTAATAAAGAATTCATGGATGTCAAGGGAGCATTTAGGCTCTGAGCTATAACAGAACACACAGAGGAAATCCTTGGGAAAGATTATAAGTGAATTGGGGCTCTGGAAAAAAGTGAGGAAGTGAGAGGAATGAGCACTGACATAAGTGCTCTGCGTGGCGCGTTTGGCTGTAGCCGTGCGGGCAGCGTTGCCATCCCCGCTCGTTCCTGCCATGGGCGCCGCCGAGCCCAGCTGGAGCCTGCGCATGTGGCGGGCCCTGTCCCAACACGGGTGCTCTTTGGCTTAGGCAGCCAAGCACAATATCCCTTTCCTTTCATAATCCACATCTTTCTCGTACCCATTCTTTGTTGAGACAGGCATAGTAGCGATTGCTGCATGATCTGTCTGAACACTCTCTATTTAAACTTCCCTTATGAGCATGTTATTTCCATTACACAGAATTCACACCTTTGTTTATTTGCCTAGCAGCTCCAATTTCCCCTCTCTCCCCTGGAACTGCTTGTTATTCCTTCTATTGTTTTTCCTCTGGATCCCAGCAACTCCTATATTTAGCACAACACTCTTCATATCCTCAAAAATCTGTTTTCCAGTGAAACACGTTGGGTGCCAAACATAACCTAAGCAGGGCTCTTAGGAAACAGTAGCTTCCCAAGGGCTACTGAATATGCAGAAAAATGTGGGCTCTGTTTTTCTAAGGACATCTGCCAGAACCCTGTTGATGGATCAAAGCATAGATCAAATATTTGGCATCAGCTCTATCCCCCAAAAGTTTCCACCTGTAGGTAGTAGAATATGCTATTTTAAAATATTTATTTGTTTCATTTGGATCTACACACAAATAAAAGCTTCTGTTTCCACCTTCTCCTACAGTGCGTGGTAAATATATGCAAGCTCTTGGCTCTCTGCTAGCTCTTTGATTCTGCAAGCAACAAGATGATTCAGTTTCTCTTTCAATTCTGCCCTTGGGCAAGAGAAACTTTGCTAGGGTTATGAATCAACTCTATTTGAAGCTACCTCGTTTCCTGGAATATGTCCTCAAGCACATCTTCAAGTGTGTTGGTTGCCAGACATCCCTCTGAGTGTGCCCCTTGTTAGGATGTTGTGTTGCCAACGTTTGACAGCAGTGACGCCTTGTGCAATTAGTACTTCTTTTCTCACTCATTCAAAACACAAGGCAAGTTCCTGAGAGGTTCTTGCATATCCAAAGTGAAACGTTCTCGTTTAGAAGAAAAAAAAAATCTTTTGGATTTAGATGCGTAACATTCACATAAGTAAGAATCTGAGGACTGGTATCTTAAACTACATGGCTCAGCACCTGTCTTTCTCTTAACAGTGATCTTGAGAATCACTCCCTAGGTCTAACAGCGACCAAAGGCTCAGTTACACAGCTGCTTTGGCTATCACAAAGCTATGTTACTGCTGAAAAACGGGAGTGGTCCCATCCTTTCCAGCTCCATGATCTCTTCCCCTGAAAATATGTTCTTGCTACCTTCCCTTCCTAGCTTTGGCTGTAGCAATTTTGCCGCATGAGGGGCATCAGAGCAGCTTTCTGCTCTGACTAAAGCCAACCCTTCAAAAAAAGTTTTCAGATAGATGAGATGCTTGTAGTTTAGAGGTTAGGACAGATGGTCATGAGGACAAGAGCCCGGAGTTAGTCTGTGAACCCAGGAGCTAAGTTACCACAGGCTACGGTCTCCCCAAGGCTTTTCTTGATGGTTGCTAAGCACACCTGAAAAAATGTACACTGGTGCCCTATCAGTTAGTTTGAATTGGTGTTACTGGCTTTTACAGACAGGTTCTTTCTCCTGTTTTCAAAAATGACTACAGCGTATAACCCTCACTGACAGTTAGTTAATGTCATGGAAGCCTCAGGGTATCTAAATCAAATGAAAACGTAATATATAAAGAGACCTTAGAAGAATGAATGTCCTTACAAATGTGGGCCTGGTTTTCTTCTTGTAACTCTGAATGCTTTCCTCAGTCTGCGCTTTTTATCAGTCCTTTCAAGAGAAAGCACTTAAATGTGAACTTTGAAAATATTGTTTTCTTAGGAATTGCAAATGCCCGATATCCTATGGAGCTGAATTCATATCAAAAGTCTTGAGTAAGACACCTTTCGATTTCTCTCTTTTCTAGAAGTTGACAAGGAAAATAATATGGTTATTCTTATTTATTTCTCTTATTCAAGCTTTGGGAATACATAAATTATGTTTTTTGAACACCTGTATGGTGAAGTGCTTTGAATTGAGCTGGGTTGCCTTTAATTGTGAAGTATACTTGGATTTTTTTGCTATAAAACAATTAGGTCAATAATGAGATTATTATTGCTTGAGGAATAGGAAGAGTCTAGGTCTTCCCACTTTTACTGCTTGGCAGCAGTTGGAGTCAGCAGAGCTCCCCCAGAGCAGCTCAGTTTGCTTTCTGTCGTCCTGCTCTATAGCTGCGATCCCAGCGTTTGTGGAGTCTGTGTAGCAGTTTCCATGCTACCCCTCTACCCTCCCCTGGCATGGCTTGAGATGCCCTTCTGCAGTTGAGAACCCTGCACCAGGGCGGCACAGATGGTGCAGGACCTCTCTGAGAACTGCCAGGCTCTGGAGTCATGGTTCAAGGGCTTGAAAATACCCCAGGGTGACAAACCATCCAGTCAACTGCATTCCGTAGTGTCTGGCCTGTATATAAGTGGATTTTCTCAGTTTGATGGTTTTGATGCATTCATACCGCTTCCTTCTTGTCCCTAAACTGTCACACAGATTCCTAACAGGTTTGGAGTAAGTGAGCTGAGAAGTATGGGATGCAGGTGCATTGGGTGAACCCTACGAGAGACAGGGATGTGCGAGGGCCACAGCCCCACTGGATCACTGGAGGTGAAAGTGGGTTGGGGAGGGGAAGGTGTAAGACACAACACGTCCTCATTGCCCGAGAGAATATTTATTGTATTTTTTACTTCCTTCTGCAGTATCTCAGGTTTGCCGGCTTTCCTTATGGGCAGAGCATCAAGAATCTCTGTGGTCTGTTAAGGGACATTTTAAGTCCCACAAGCTCTTCGCTTTACAGAGACAATGCAATCCCAGGGACTGGACCTGGTTTATGTTTTGAAATGTTTAATTTGCTGTGATACCTGCATAAACACATCAGTTAAAAACTGCCATGAGCTGCTAATATAAATGTATGTTTGTTTCTGTTTATGCAAACTAACGTTGTTTTCAGCTTTATTTTTAAGCAGAAAAACTTCTATTGTTCAAAGTTAGAATTACAGTTAGCATCCAAAATTCATATGCCAGTTAATATAGTAAAGATACCTTGTTGTGAATCGGATAACATCAGCAATTCTAACATAGAGCATAAAAAAAATAGCAGTTAATTTTGTCTTCTTTGAAGTTATTCAAAGGTTTCACAATTGTTCAAGTTGCACAATCTGCCTCTATCAGACGGAAAATCCAAGATGGTGCTGGGTTAGTCTTTAATGATTAAAACATTTCTTTGTAGTAGCCGATCTCCAGTACACTTATTATAAGGGAGAGGCTGTGGTGGGAGCTGCCAATAAGAGATAATAGTATGTTTAGGGTATCCAATTAGTTGAGAAATTTAAATCAACGTGTTCACTGCCTGCATACAAGATGTCTCCTTTTTTGTGTGTGTGCTTTGAGGCTTTTCACTTGCCTTGAAGTGAGGTGGTGCAGCTCTATGTAACAAGGAAACAATATACATTTGGAGTTAAGTGCTTTTTTTTTTCCCTCCCACTTTTCTGGCTTTCAGACATGGCCAGAAGGAAGAGAGCATCTTTCTGAAGTTCTGAAAGCTGGCATCACCATAGCTAAGCAGAAGGTGTATGTAATCTAAACTGTCCTTTTCTCTTGCTCACCTGGAACCTGGCTCCCAACAAGTCTTGCTTATTGTGCTTATGCTCTGCAGGTTCCATTCAAAATGACTCAGTCTTGGATTCTACGTGAGGATTTCTCCTGTGCTTTATTGCAGGACAGTCAGTTTTATGCCGCTTCCTCTGCATGACAGGCATGTTGAGAAGACTATGGTTGTGCTTTTGCAGTCTGTGACTGACTGTTGTTGAAGGGCCTGTAGAGCAGCTCCCAGGTTTGGACTGAACACAGTCCTTGGTCATGGACTCAACTGGCTCTTGGCTGGCCCCAATCTAACACGTGAGTATCTTTGCCCCTGCAGCAAGTGGCAGTGAGCTTGAGTTAGGAACCAAGCTCATGTGCAAAACTATTTGTGATTTCCAGTCATATAACAGAGATCAGAATAGGAGGCTTCTGGGGGGGACTTGAAAGTCCTGGCAAGTGTAACCCATACACCACAGGCATGAAGTTTTCAAAGATTTCCTTCTATTCTTTTTTTTTTTTTTTTTTTTCCAATAATTTTGGACAGTATTTTTGATTTCTTCAAATTGAAAACCTCATGCATATCTTAGTACTACTGGAAGTGCATCCAACAACTTAGACTACCTGGTAGTTCCAGGTAAGCAAGATCTGCCCCGTTCCACTGCTTCTCTCCTATCTCCTTTCCTTATGAGGCGCTTAGTTCAATAACACAATCAGGCAGATTTTAATAGTGGCTTGTTTGATTTACTATCAAGGTCCTATGCGCCTAAGATGATAGCAGAGGGTAAAGTATGAGACAAGCACATTGGGAAGCCCAGGAGGTAATTCCCGCAGTCAGAGAACCTCTTTATTGCCCTGCTGTGCTCAGGGACCAGCTCCGCTGGCTCCCCTCCTTCCTGGTGAGCAGTGCTTGGAGTTCGTTCAACACGTTTAACAATCAAAGGCAAAGAGTTCGAACTTGTCGGGAGGAACATGCCCAAGAAAGCAAAGTATAATTTACCCAGATTATAAAATGCATTCCATTCCACACTTGTTTTGACATTGTCCCGTGCAGAAAAGTATTTTATCTCATGAAGGAGTCTCATTGTTGCTTTCCTTGTCGGGAGGATGGTTGCTCCATAGGTGTTCAGCTCCAAACAAATCCCACAAAGAAAAGATTTGTAAACTTTCTTCTGGATCCAAATACTGTAGTTTAAGTTTTACTTTTCATGTACTTCAAAAAGCCACAAGCTACTAATCATACACCTGACAGAACAGAGATAAAAAAAAGAACTGTGAACAAGAGATGAAAATCAATGTAGACCTTCCTCCGATAGTAAAGAAAACTGTAGGAATATAGGATATAGGGTCAAAATAGGCATTGCATGAGATGATTAGCATTTCTGCATAAACAAACAGGAAAGAAATAAATAATAACATTCATATAGAGTGTTGGGCTGTCTTGGAAAATGTACACTGTAGTGTAGACCCAGATCCCAAGAATGGTGTCCATCTGTACCAATTACACTGCTTTCACAAAGAATTCTTAGGTACCGATTCTCTAAAGCTGATACCAGTTTTCGATTAGTTTACATCTATCAGCATCAACAAATTTATTCCTGGGTTACACCCTGTTGTGTAAGGGAGCTGTGGCACTGCGATTGCAGCCCTGAGGTGCAATACGAGCGTGGAGAATGGGCAGTATCCAAATAGGAGAGATCTGAGAAGGGTCAGACTGTGGGTCATGCCTGTGACAGAACAGTTTCGCTTCTCTCTGTTTTTCTTACTCTCTTGAAACCTGATACTCAGAAATACCCAAGAATAAATGTTAGTGCATCAGTATAATGCTCAGCTTCATAATGCAACATTCATAGTTTTTTCCCAAATGACGCTTGGAAGAATATATCAAAGAAATGTGGAAGGCAGCCACCCACACCGCAGCACATCAGTTCAGGAGGTACCAGAACTCACACGTCCACGTCAGCGATTAACGAAGCTGCTTGTGGTCTCAGCCTCAATAGAAACTTTTGTTTCAGTTCTCTGAAGTGAAAAGGCAACTTTTTCTTCTACAGCTGCATTTGAATTGCTGCTACAGGGATTTTGGATGTGTCTGCCACAAATAATGTGCTGCAAATTGTAAACTTTCTTCTTTTATATGAATTAATAATTTAGTAAAAGTTAAAATTTCTATACATATATATACAGTTCCACGGAGGTAAATGTGATGTTTCACATATTTAAAATTAATCAGGTTCTAAACCGCTCCACTAAAATCTCTTCTGATATTAACTTTAGCTATCAACATTTCTCAGAATTAATTTTTGAGGGCTTGAATTATTTTGTCCTATTCATTAAGGTCAGCATTGACACAGACATGAATGTTACCTTTGGCTGTTTATAAAAGATGTATTTCTTTGTATGGAAAAGGTCAAACTGGAACATATTAACTGTGGCCTAATCATACCACTGCAAGTTGTATATAGAGACTGACTCATAAAATGCTATATAATAATCAGTTTATAATGAACAGAACATGCTTGAAAAATGCCAGATAATCAGTCTTGAGAACTGTCATTCTTTATCCGTAAAAAAAAGAGATTAGTTGGCTCCAACTTCCACTCTCACTAATATGCCTAAAGCTGAACAGAATTAGCTTCCTTTTGGATGTGTAAACCTAGTTCACTTCCTTATTGAGAAAGTTAATGTGGAGGCCAATTAACTCCATTCATTTCATGATCCAAGTATCTTCCGCTAAGGAGTCCCTGCAAGAATTAGCAGCAGTGAAGCAGTACTGCCAGTCATTTGAATATGTAATTCTCAAAGAACAAATAAAGAAACAATGACCTGGATCAACTAAGTTTATCCAGATCACCACTAGGTGAGAAGTTTTATAGACATTTATTAATCTTGGAAGCATCGTAATCTTTTTGATACTTTTGAAACAGGAGAATGAGAAAGCCATATAGGTTTCTTCATGTGAAAGACTGGCCTGGTCATTCATTATCTATGTAGTTTGTTATTTACCCATTTCCATTTCGGACATGCACTCTGGGGTAGCAGATTAATGAAGTTCTTTGAATACTTCAGGAACGTGAAAATCCACAAAGCTTCCGGAACACAGATTTCCAAATCAGCACTTATTTTACTTTGAGAAACCTGGAGGACAGACAAATTCCCACTATAGCTTGTACAAAATTGGTCAAAATCTTACTGGGAGTAACACTGTTACAGATCTCTGGGTCCACTAAATTTAATTTGTGAAATGACTTAGTAAACATGGACCTGGGATTTACAACACAGAAGCAATTGAGGTTTTCAAAATAGATGATTGCTAGGCTGTCATGATCAGTACAAATAAGTAGTATCTCATCTTGTTGTCTTTAAATCTTAAGTAAGAAAATATGTGAGCAGCATGATATTCTTTAGAATTGAACAAATCCTGACATTCTGTTAACATTTATTTTACATTTCACAATTCCTTTGGCTTTAATAGTGCAATATTAGCTTATAATTCTGTAAGAAGGGACTTGGTGTGTATATTACTAATGTCATAGCAGCTTGGGTTGCTCTACCCCCATGGTCTTGGCGGTTGGCATGGGTCGACCTGCCATCTTGCACTCTCCTTACCCCAGTGCTGGTTCCAGGGATTTCCAGCTGTCACAGCAGTTACAGCAGTTTTACTTTTCTAAAGCATTTTTTTTTTTTTTCAGAAAGGTGACATTTTTGCATGGTGCTGTATGATTTTTCTTACTCCACCATTCATCCAGCCAGAGGCAACGTTACCTTGGCACAGACAGCACAGTTTTGTGTCGGGCTGCCTGTCAAGGTGTGCTGGGTACATAGCTTCTATTTTTTTATAGCCATCATTTCTTCGGATCTTGCAAAGGTTCAAACTGTTTCCATCCTTCCTCAAAACTTTGGAAGGATTTTATCTCATGGCAATGGAAGGGAAACAAAGCGAACGCATCCCTGGGACCCAGTGCGCGGGGGAGACGCACGGGCTGCCCGGCCTGCGCGGCGGCTGCAGGGAGCCTCCTCAGCGCCCCCGACACCTGCTGCGATTACGCCCAGGGAAGGGACCTGACATTCCTGAACACTCAGGGTAGCCTCGACTGCAAAACCAGCATGGGGGTTAATGGTTAAATACACAAAGGAGGGGGAAGTCCAAGCTCTGGGGTTTAGGCATCTGAGCAGTGCCACAAATCAGCCTTTAGAAAGTTTTGTTGGTGGAAGGGCAGCGGTCAAAGGGTGTCAAAAGTCTTCAGAAAACATTTCACAGTCAAGCAGCATGAGAGTCAAAAATCTGTTTCTTCAATGGCTACAGGTTACAGCTGTCACTACCCCCAACATCGTTTACCTCAGCTCCCCCTGCCATCTGCGTGGTGGCTGCACAGGACCGCAGTCCTTGGGCTCTACTATCCTTACTTCAGGGTGCAGTTTTTTGGCATGAATTATTGATAAAGGAAAACGCACTGAAATAGCAAATGACAACTTAGAGCAATATAGATTTAAAATGACTGATGAACACATTAGAGCTTTCATACTCTCTCTTCCAGCTGTCTCTTTTATTCTGAATATAGGCATGAAAGTCAAAGAACACAGAAGAAATGGTGAAGCAGAAGGATTTTAGTGCTTAAGTTTAAGTAGAGTGATTGTGTAAAATTTTAAGTTGAAGCCCCATAAGAATATTAACAAGAAGGATGAAAGTACCACAATATCTTTGAAGAAATTAACCTGAAAGTCTGGCAGGATTTGTTACACTACAAAGACTTCAGAATAAAATTATGGAAGACACTTTATAGAAAACACATAGCACTATTTTATTACAAATGTGACTATTACAAAATTGACTAGAAAGATTCAAATAATGCACAAATTGCTTAACACACTGTAATATTGCTACATTTACATGTCCAAGGAAAACCAATACCAAAGGAAAACAGACAAAACAAGAGGTCAACAAATGCTAAGATTTTTCATCATTTCAGAGTATATATATAAAAAAAAACATTAATAGTTATATATATATAAACCTGCACTTGAAACTGCAATGTGGGAAAAATACTCATGACCGTAATAACTAACAGACTGTATTACATGCAGGGCAATGATGCCTTTAACCCTTAGATCCAGGTATTGAAATCTCAGCAATAAACAAACCTCTTGAAAATGTCTGGGTTCCCTATTTCCTACGGTGCTTTGAAATATAAGGTTTGTATTACTCATCTGATGAAGTAACTATCCTGTTAGGATAACCATTTTTTATGGCAGAACCCATAGGATTCCATTTATGGATAAAGCCTCTCATACAATAAAAGGCCAGTAAGATTTCTGTAATAAAGACGTGATGAGATGCCTTGTGTGGGAGCTAGAGACATAAAACACTATAGGTTTCAGTGTAGTAGCAGTCACAATACTGCAACTGTTAAAAGTTAAGTACTGTGCAGGCACTATGAATAATTCTGATTATATAGCTTTGTTCTTCCTTTTTATTAAGGAAGGAAAAAAACAAACAAAACGCTAACAACAGGGTTTAAAAAGTAGGAAAATGGAAGAAATATATTTTCCCTTATTACAGACTAGCAGCCTAATTCCCAGGTTAATTCACAACACTAGTAGTCTGATATGGATTAAGGAATTTTCTTTTCCCTTCAGCTGACTCCTCATAGCACTGAGCTAACAGGACTTGTTCAGCCCTGGCCATTGTTCCCCCAGAGGTCCCAGTCTTGAAAACAGCTTTGGGCAGCTGAAAACTGCCCAACAGGCCCGCTGAAATAATGTCACTGTGCACTAATAAGAGCTTTATATAACCGGTCCATAGCTCATTATCAACCTTATCCTGAAGGTTGCACTAAATTGCTGTATTTGGACAGGTGTATCAATGCAACACAGTTTTTTTGCTTTCCTTTTGACACTGGTAAGTAAAGCTGAACTAACCACATTTGCCAAAGAAACACTATGGGAGCTTCTGTCAACAGGATTTCACTTTCTCAGTGACTGGTCAAGTGATATCCTTGGCAGTGTCTCCACTGGTTTCCGTAGGTTTTGGCTTTTCCCATAGATACGTTGTCTTCAGTAAAGGCAGCAGTAGTACTGTCATTTGTTTACAATCTAAATGAGAGAGGGAAGGGAAAAAGTATATAGTGAACTGTTATTTGAAATAAACAGAACACTGAACAAACCTCAGAACATCATAAATAGGCCATACGAGCTTTCCCATTTGTATTGCACAGAATAGCTTTTCTGTTAAGAGCAATGAAACATGATGTCATTTAATAGTCTCACATTGTAAGAACTGAGCACAAAAAGAAGTCCATACTCTTCCACTCACAGTTCTGTAAAAATTTTAAGTGAGGCTTGAAGTCAGGTCTCTCATGCTAAGCAAACCGTTATGTACATACCTTATCGTCTTCGAAACGCAATGGGAAGCTCCCGGTTGGGAATCAGTATTCCCGAATGGAGTGTTTCTACTGGCTTGCTGTCAGTTGCTACAATTTGGTACTTGCGAATGAGCTGAAACACAAACATGTGAGTGAATATGTTTTGGCTTCTGGACTATCTGATTAAGTTAAGGCTGGGACAATTGACAGTTGTGTGAAGGCCATTGGAGAGTATTTACCCAGCAGAGGGCTAGATGAAGTTGGAGTTCTGCTAAGCGACGTCCAATGCACATCCTCTTCCCAATGCCAAATGGAACATGAGTAAAAGGATTTATTAAGTTCTTCTGAAGCCAGCGCTCTGGTTTAAATTGAGTCCAACCATTAAAGTACTCTTCATTGCATCCCAGGGCATGGGTATTTATCATTAGCACTGTCTATAAAAAAAAGCAATAGACACGGTCTGAGTTACAAATTGGCTTAGTGCTACTAAGTGAATCAGCTTGTTAGCGGAAAAAAATAACGCAACAGTTACGGGCAAGACAATTTTGTCTGAAAGTCTTGTAATTCTCTAAAGATTAATTCAAACACAGTAAAGGTCATTTTCCTCAGAAATGAGTGTGGAAAATTTGAAAAAAAAAAAAAATCTTCAAATCCCACACCAAAATAATTTTGTCTAATTCAGCTGTGCAACCAAGTACCACACCATGAAACTGCAACAGGACACATTCTAGCAAGGTGACGAAGTAGGAAGCTACTGAATTATTTCAGT
The DNA here is from genome assembly GCA_013398735.1 of Nothocercus julius. Lineage (NCBI taxonomy): Eukaryota > Metazoa > Chordata > Aves > Tinamiformes > Tinamidae > Nothocercus > Nothocercus julius. The sequence continues at coordinate 1,012,340 of VZSV01000029.1, read as the reverse complement.
CAGAAATGAATCATTAGAAAAACATTAGGAAAGAAAAACAGAAAATTGGAAAAAACAAACAAACAAACAAATGAGACAACCATCCTTTTGATGTCAGAGCATCAGATTCACTAATTTAATTCTACCCTCCACTGAAAACTGTTTAAATTTATGGGAATTCTTGGCCCAAATTTCATATTCAAGCCCAATTCAGGGAAGTCTTTCAGCAAAGTCATTTTGAGATCAAGATACAAAAAGCTCTGTTTTAGAGGAGAGTTAAAGATAAACTGCAATGGAATACTTAAACTAACCCCATTGACTTACCCCTTGGGGCAGTACATAGTCTCCTAGAACCATTTCTTTGTCAATAGTGCGAGTGGTAAATGGCACAGATGGTGTTAATCTACAACAAAAGAAACAAAATTTTTAAAATCCCAAAATTTTCTTCTTCCTGAATACGTAGTAGTTTATTGTAAATAACAAGGTGCCCACTATTATATGTGCTAGCAAATTTTTTATCCATACTGTAGATTAAATAGTCAAACTGGTCATTTACTTTTTGCAGGTTATTTGAAAATTTTACCTCATGGATTCTTTCAGACATGCTTTTAGGTAAGGCATTTTCTTCAGGTTCTCAGCACTTGGACTCTCATTAGCAGCCAAAACACTCTGTATTTCCGTAAAAAGTTTCTGCTGAACATGTGGATTGCGCGAAATGTTATACAAAGCCCACAGCAAACTATTGGCAGTCTGAAACAAGCCAAAAAGAAACATAAGGTCTCCACTCATGGTGGCAGACACAAGAGATTCCCAGAAATTCAAAGCAACATTTTTTAGCATAAACAGTTTATGGTTGGGCATTGCCTAATAGGATTTCAATTTAAAAGATGATAAACCATTTTAATTGCTCTCCAAGAGAAACCAAGAGAGGAAAGAATTTGTCCAGGTAAAATTTCACTCGCATTCAGGCTACTGAAGCAACTACAGGGTGAGTTCACTATCACACTTCTGTCCTCTAGCAGATTATGGAGGAAAGCAGAGAGTTGCAAGGCTGCTGATTTTAAAAAGCTCTTTGACAGTCAGGTTTACCGTTTCAACACCTGCAATCTGGAGCTCTGCAATGGTAGCATATAGCTCTTTCTTGGAAAGTTGTCCTCCGGAATAGATGTCACACAGGAAATCCTCGTGAGGGTTTGCAGAATGTTTTTCCAGTCGATTGTCAATTGAATACTTGGCTAAGGAGGGAAGAACAGGAGGCAATTAGTGGAAAGTTGCTAAAATGCTCTCAAAATAGAAGTGAAAATATGGCTCACATGCAGGATTTTGGAAGAGGATATCAAACTGTGTTCTGGTTTCAAGTCATGAGCACTGTACCAAATAACGATATTTTTACATTTTAGGCAAACAGTTACAGAAATTATTTACAAACAGAACATCTGAAAGCCACTAAGAATTCTGCATTCTAATATTAGGGAAGGAAATCAGTGATGTGTTGATTGCTGATGATCTTAGAAACCCATAAACTGAAAAGCAATAGAGTAAGTGCACACATGACTGCCAAGAGTGAACCCCCTGAAGGGTCTGGAACCCAAATACTTAGGAAAAATATGCAAATCAGCATTACAATTATCCAGGGACCAAAACCTTGCTTCATATTTAGCTAGAATTATAAGAGTCTTGGGAAAACAATTGAAAAATATGAACTGTGCATCTGGAGTTAGAGTAATCTTTTCAATCTTGATCTTTTCGATCTTCAGTCTTGTTTCTCAAAAGCAAAACTGTCCTTCTTTTTCTCATATGCCCTGCCTTTAAAGTGATATACCCTTTTCAGCTCTGTACTTTTATAATAGACTTGACTAGACTCAGCTTTGCTGGCTCCATAATTTCTGGGGCTTCCCTGGGTACGGGGTGTTGCCACACAACTGGCAATAAGTGTTAGTCATAAGAAAACAGTGCTCCCGTGTTCGGAAACAAGAGGTTTGTGGTCAGCAGCAGCAAAGGTGTCTCAGTCTGTGCTCAGGGTAGCAAGTAACAGCAAAGTAAGACATAGAGAAAGTTAATTCCACCAAGAGGGAGGCAGAGCAGAAGGAAGAGGGGGAAGTTATGTTTAAAAATTAATAATAACCTGTCTTAAATATATTATCCCATGCTTTAGTATGAGCTTGCCAGACTTTTGTGTTGAAACCCTTGTGAAGCTCCACTGGGGTCACCATCATCATTCCAAAAGTAGCCATCATCTGTGGTGGAGAAACAGCTTTTGAAATCTTTCTTTAATTTACCTACTTGCAATTTGTGAACAAAATTAGACTGTACAGTAGGACACAATTTTCACTAGATCTAAATTGGGATTCTGACAGTATTTCTGTCCTATAGAAAGCATAAGATTCACCTTATGGAACTAAAACTTAGGTGCAGCCAGTGGAGAATAAGATGTTTTAACAATGGGTTATTCATCCTACTTGCATTAGGCACCTGTTTTAGAATGGCACAAGCCATCCTTTAAAAGGGCCTCTCCCTCCATTGAGGGCAGATGAGCTGAACAGCTAGGCCAGACCACATGCCTACCATTGAGACGGCTCAGACCAGTGAGATAAGTATCACTGAGTCCAAGTTGCAGCAAGACACAGGGCAGGTGTGCCCGTGAGAGTGACTAACTCCAAATCCAGCCTATTTGCATAATCCCACACAACTCCACAGTCCCACCCAGCATAAACAGCAGTATTGCACAACAGGTGCCTATGAGGGACAGGAAAATTAGCCAACCAACCTGACAGCTGTAATTTGGGGATTACCCTGATGTCCGTATATCATCTTCACCCCACAGGCTTAGGCTTTTTGTTAACTAGACAGTTAGATGGTCAGAGCTTTGCCCATTTGAGTGTGGCATCAAATAGGGAAGAATGGCAATAGAATCTCAAGTTTATTTTTTCAGAAGTCTTATTTAAATCACTACCCTTTCAGAAAATCACTACAGTCCCAAGTAAAGTCTAAGGCATTTCTTCCATACCGTTTTTACGGCCTTGATGAAGTTTAAACCTTCTTCTTCTACATCACGCTGCAGGAGACCAAACCTTTTCCCATACAGCACCAGGCAGATACCTGTTGTTAAGCAATATTCTCATTAAATCATATAAAAGAGAGGGTGTGTAGTGTTTACCATTTATTGCCATTACACCATTTGAATTACCCCTCTGAAAAAACACATTCTCTGCTCTATGACACAACCTGTGAGAAAAGTGGTTCAAAATTCAACCAGTCAGTAATACCTAGCTGTTGAGCTTGCGTTTAGCACTGTGCTTGGCCATGTCGTTTTTGTTGAGCATTTCTGCTGTCGCTTTTCCTTCTACCCTAAGTCATTCCTGGCTGATGCTTCCTTCATTTACTCCAGGAGACTTCTAAAGATGGAGGCTCCTTCCTGGGTAACTATCTGAAGAATTACATTGCGATTCTACAAGTTTGGAATGTGCAAGTCGCTATCAGTGTTTGAGATTTCATACAATCCATGTGCAATATGAGACACAAGTGGAGGGTTTCTGTGGTTGATGATGAATTTTGCATGAGCACTCGTGGCCTTGGCTTTTCTGCAGCCCATTTACCTGATGCTACAGCTTACAGTTCAGAAATAACTGGCCTGCACTGTCTTCACTGGTTTCACTCTATCCAAAATGCCATAAGCAGAAAATGCGTACCACTCTCACAGGAAAGAAACAAAAACTTACTTTCAAAGGACCATTTGTTGATTTCTGAATATATATCTTCAATTTGTCCATTGTGGTTACAGAGATCATCTATTCTATACATGAAGTCCTCCAGGACCTAAGGAGTAGAAAGAAGAGAGATGAAAGGAAAGAGAAAAAAAGAAAAGACCTACTGATAGCAATCCTGGATTTTTAAAATTTAACATTTTCATTTGTCTTTTAAATAGATGACAATCTCATGTAAAACAGGATCACTTATGTTTCCTGTTCAGATTCAGTTTCCCCTGTATTTATGTATGTCTGGATTTTGTATGACTGTCATGCTACTACTGCTTGTACTTGGATGAAACAAGTTCTGCTCCATGGGGATGAAGTGCTTCAGTCAGACACAGGGATAACAGCACGGAGTTTCACAATAAAGAGGATTATGGTGTTTATCACAGATGCTCCCCGAGCGCAGTGAGGAACGTAGAGGTTAGCAAGGGAGCTGTTCCCCAGGGGAGGAATGCAAGGAGGAAGGGGGAAAGGCACAAACTGCTCAGTGCCAGGACAGTAAGCCAAAACTCTGCAGGAGCCCGGGCACCGTGGCGTTACCCTGCTGCTCTGGGTCCCCGCTACAGGTTTCCGTGCGGTACAGCTCTTGCTCAGACCCTGATAATGACTCTGTACCCTCTATCCCCCATGGAGTTTTAGAGCATTAGCTCATACTGCTGTCACTGGAGAGCCGCTCACGAGCTATCCTGGCAAACCAGATCCTTTGGTCCGGTTATTTCCCGGGCTCCCCGGAGTGTGTGGAGAGACGGAGCCTCTGCAAGCTGCAGTACCTCATTGATCTGGGCGTCCAGCTTCACAACTTCCGCAGGTTTCATTAGCTTCTTCTGAAAGGCGCTTCTTACCCGCTGCCAGTCTTTGCCTTCCCTGGGGATTTCAAGGCAACAAGGATGAAGAGAGGGTGAGGATAAATGAGAGGAAAACGACAACAACAACAACAAAGAAATAAAGACAAAGAGAGAAGTGCAGCAGGTGCAACGAGACGTCGCTGCCAGTGGTGTCGTGCGGTCCCACCGCGCTGCATCCCGAGAGCCGCATCCGAAGAGCCGCCGTCCCTCCCCGCCGCGCCGCCCCGCGCACTCACAGGATGAGCAGCCCGTAGCCCTCATCGCGGTAGTCGCGATAGGCTTTCCAAGGCTTGATCTCGAGGCGCTGCGGGCAGGCGCTCTCCCGGCGGTACAGGGCTTCCAGGAGGCACGGCGCGGCGATGTGCACCGAGTCGAAGGCGCCCAGCTTCATGCGGAAAATCTTGCCGAATTTCCTGTGGTAATCGGCCTGGGGAGGGGGCAGCAGAGGAGACGGCGCTGAGCGCCCGGCGCCCCCTCCCCATCCCATCCCGTCCCGCCCCGTCCCGCCGCATCCCGCCGCTCACCAGCGTCTCGTGCTGCCGCTTGAGCCCCCCCTTCCAGAGCACTTCGGG
>VZSV01000029.1:881417-980241 GCA_013398735.1 Nothocercus julius | reverse complement strand
AAAAAAAAAAATAGTTATATAGGCAAATAGTTCATCTGGGAACTAAATGTGACAGATGTTTTGAGTTAAGCAGCTAGCTAAGAATTTTAAAATACTAATGACCAGCTCCAAGTGCTGCAATCCGTAGAAACAGTATGAAATGACTCAAAGGATTCTAAGTAATATTCATGAGTTCAGTTTTCACATATCAAATAATAGTTGCAAGTGAATTCAAAATGCTAATGCTTGCCCTGACAAATGATTTTCATTGATGCTGGAGGACATCCTTAAACTGTAAACCGGAGACAAACTGTAGGGAATGTGAAACCCAGAATTTTAAAAGGTTAAGGGTAGGGACAATAATGCGTTTCCTCCTCTTGGGACCCGCCGGCTCAACTGATCAGGCTGGGCCACAGTCATAAGAAAGGCTCAAAGTCTTGTGCCCTCCTGGAAGTTATTGTCTATAGACAATAACTAAAAAATCCTGAAAAAGGTAATAGCCTGGTTTTCCCAACATTGCTCTGAATTTACCAGAGAAAAGTTGTGTTCTTTTGTTTTCCAGCATAATACCTCATTTTCCAGTGAAGGAGTCACAGCTCTTTTGAACTGCTTAGGCTTCTTAATATGGAAGATTTGTGAAATATTAGTTATATTACACATAAATCAGAGAAGTGTTTACTTAAAAATTGAAGTCAAAGGGTCATGGAACAGTAATTTATCTTCAAATCTTGGTTCAGTAATTCAGAACATGAGGCATAAGAAGTACTAGAGTGCTCATTGTGTAGGAAAATAGCATTGAGGGAATGTAGAAATTAAAGAAAAATAAATTGAACTTGTGGAGCAGTATCATTATCTCAATTAAGCGATTTAATTTGTTGCAGTCAAAAAGAGATACCTAGATTTGTATCAGGAAAGAGGTATAAAGTTTATATGGACCTTCTCCTCATTCACTATCTGTTATTTCTGGATCAGAAGTGTGTGCTTACAGTAAAATTGGAATGACACCGGTATTTGGCAAGTAGTATGACCAAGAAGTGTCTACAAAAGTGGTCTTACTTAATGTATAATTCAGAATAATTTTTGGTCCCCCCTAAAATACAAACCCAAAATATAACATAGGCCAGTTGAAGCTGAGAGCTGCCCAGAGTTGAAAATAGCCCAGAGTATATCCCCAGGAGATTCAGTTCTGTGATTTAACAGAACGGGTCAGTAGCACTTGATCTTTGAGATTTCTACTAAAAATAAAGTAAAAAAATGTTCTTTTTTTTCAGCGCTAAGACTTAGACTTTATGACCCTGGTGCTGAATTGCCCTGTGCTAAAGGGAGCAACTAATGTAGCATTCAGGCCACTGACTTAGCCCGCAGATGCCCAAATGGCATCGGTTCCTTCAGCTTTGACAATTGTATTGATAATCATGTAATCTTGGATTCTGATTCTCAACAGAAAAGGGGTACTGCATGCACATAGTTACTCCAACATCCAGTTGCACCTGGAGAAGCAAAAGATTCTTCTAGGCACAGAAGATACACTTTGGCTGATAAAACATTTGTCTTCTGCTGAATTAGAGGTGCGTTTCCTCCTCCCAGCCTACCTGTACTTGCTTCCTCACACCCTTTCAGTGGGGCATCCTTCTTTTCCAGGAGCCAATATTGATCTGATTTGTTCCATGGAATTTGTCCATCAAATTTATGCGACATTTCACTGTTTAAGTCATCTTTAATGTGGTAATTACTCCACGACGTGTGGGTACAGATGATCTCAACCTTGTCTTAAATGCAGTAAAAGTTCACTTTCCTGAGGCTTATGCTAAATGGATGGAAACACCAAGTATAAATGGCAAATGTGAGTAACCTTAGGTAAGACAAGCAGAAATTTTAGTTTAGTATTCTGGTGGTGTTTAGAATAGTTCAGGCAAGGACTAGGAACACAGCATGACAGGTCTTTGGCAAGGACATGGGAGATAAAGTTGACTTGCAAAAAAAGTCAGTGTAGGATCTCTAATATCCCCTGAGACAGAAGCACATCTGTTTGCTCCTCAGCCTTAAGGAGGTAAATTATAATATTATCAGCTTCAGCAGTGGATTTGGAGTTTCAAAAGACCTTTGAGGGAAAGAGGGGGGAAAAATAAAAGAATCCACAGGGAAGATTTAGAATGCAACTCTGCTCTGTAGATCAATGTTTACTTAAAAGATGATACTTTATTTGTAAGAAAAATGTCATGACTCAGCCCTGCCTGCACTCAGCTAACACTGTTGGAGCCTGATTGTATTTGTGCTGTTGCTAATACTTTACCTTTCCATAGAGTCTTTCTCAAAACTTTGTAAGCATTCCCCAACTATTTGTTGTGTCATCCACAGTTCAGAATTACTTCTGCATTTTATATCTTGGATATTTTATTTACAGATAAAGAACAAGAGCTGTTCAGTTACTTTGCCCAAGGTCATCATGACAGAACTCAAAAGTTGCAACTCCCAAAACTGTATAGTATCCAAGAGAGCACGTTCCTTCCACTGGGTGATGATTTTGAGAGGTTGCTTGGCAAATATAATACATACAATTAGCATTTATTTTATCTATTCTGAAAAGGCTGGTTTAAGAAAATACACTACGGAGAAATTTTTGAAGAGGTTCCAAGCCTGCCTGATACATTTTTCCTCTGCACTTCACATATGTAATTGCACTTTCATGCAAAGAGCATTTGAGTGAATGCACAGATCAAACAAGCTGACAGCTCCCATATACAAATCCTGTTTGCATCTGATGTTGGGCCGTGGGGCTAAATATTTACATGCAAAAATATATGGCTAATTTTAAAGTTGCTGGTATTCCAAGGGAATCCAGTGGTATCAATCACAGTCTAAGGAGAGTCTAATAGTCTCCTTAAGTGTCTTTATATAAATAGAGACCAGATACTTCAGGGTTACCCACAGCATAAAAGCAAAGTAAAAAAAAAAATAAAAAAATGTAGACAGCTTTAGCTACAGGTACCCTGACACCTTTTCTATTTCAAGCAAAGGAATTTTCTGATTTTTTTTTTTTAAAGAGCTTTACAGCCACACCCACAAATATATGATTTTTGAGTAAGCCATAATTAAGCAAGCCTTGAATCCCACCTGACTCTCCCTTCTCCACCACCTGTCCTACCCAAATTGTTTCTGAACTCAGCCCTAAGGTGAGTGATCTCAGCTGGGTTCATGCACCTCCTCCCTGCTGTTCTTATAAATTGCAGGGAGAGGAGTCTTGGCTTTCTTTTCCCTTTTCTTATTTATTTCTTTATTTTGAGAAGGATGGAACTTTCTGAATGAGTTCATCTACTTTGCTGTAAGTTATAATTATTAATTTTTGTTTAATTTAATATAGTCATTTATTAGCTTTGATGTTGTGCTGTTTTAGACAAGTAATGTAAGTAAGAGCTTTTTCATGAAGCTTTTGTTCAGTTATTCACCTTCTCATTTTGTGAAGGTGCTCTCTTGTTTCAACGGTCTATTGTAAATTTTATTTTTTTGTTGTTGTTTTTTAAAGTAATGTGCTAGGCTCTAGGTAGACTCTTCTATGCAGAAATTTAACTTTTTCTCTTGCACCTTTTATCTATTTCTTAGGCTTAGTACAAGCAGAAATGCCCTACTGTATTCCTTTCATGTCTTTAACTGAGCAGAGTATTGATTTCTACTCTCATTAGCAGAAATCTTGGGAAGAAAAGTCCTATTAAGATGTCTTGTTACCAGAAAATTGCTCATGAGTTCACTTACAAAAACTATTTTGCTCTCAGAATTGCTAGGGTTTTTTTAAAGAAGTTGAGAGCACTTACACTGAAGTGAGGGGAGCAGCAAATTTGAAAATAAGATGAGTGTAAAAATAGCAACTTTGAGAGAGCTGTGTTGTAAGGAAAATCTTGGCAAACTTTTTGACCTCTTTGTCAGAAGTCATGAAATAACAAATAAGGCATATTGGGTCTGTAAAGATCTGGTAGGAAAATCTATTTGTCACCTAAACTTTAAGCCTCTTCAGGTAGTAACAAAAAACATAAACTTAAGAATTTTCAGCTAACAGCTTTGCAATATCTGTATTGATGCTTACCTGTGGCACAACATATCATGAATGTTTCTAGCTTGCTCTATAGGCCTGAACTCCTAGGAATTTAGGAGACTAATATTCCTTTGCAGTATTGGTGATATCTAGTATTAAGCAAGGGGGTAATGGTTGGAGTTTCAGGAGTCTGAAATGAAAATGAGGTGGTATCAAAATTCAAACAGTATTTCAACTGCCTCTTTAGATTTCCCTCAGTCATAGCTGGACCCCTGTGCAATGTGCGCTGTGAATAGGATGACAATCTGTTCACCCCTAAACCTAAAAAAGGTTTTGGTGATGCCCTAGCTGAGTATTTAACTGTTTTGACATCCCTTAAAGCAAAAAACTTCTGGTCTAGCCAGGTAAAACAGAGGCTGGAAAAATGGTGGAGAGGAGAGTTGCCCAATGTCAGAAAACACCAAAGTAAAGCCAGTAATAGGTCTTAAGTCTCCTTAGGTAAGTTATTTACTAACTGCACAGAGATTTGGAATTACTTTTTGCTCTATAGGGGAGGCCCAATTACTCACTCAGGCCTACATCGCTAGTGAATTATGAAGCCATCTGTATCTCATGAATATAAATTCCATTCTCTCTGGTGTAGTTATATATAGTTATATCATTAGGGGGATGGCATATCTCATATACAAAGAAGGGTAGAGAGAGACATTCCTCTTTAAAAAACAGGAACAGTTTTCTGACAACACAAATGATCATGTTTCCAGAAAGATAGATTATTTCATTTTACTCTTGCTGACATGCAATATGTCAATTAAAATATTAACATATTTTTTAATTCAGCAGATTGATTTTTCACTTTGCCTTATTTTTAAGTAATTCATCTTTGTTTGCTGCCTCAAAGAAAAGTGATACATTTATTCATCCCCTGAGCCAAACTAGTGACTGTTGCATGAAATATTCCTATCTGCTGAGATTTTGTCCCCAAACTAGCAGTGCTTTCAGCTTTTACTCTTTGGAGGCAGGAAGCATAGAAGAAAGAAATGGCTTGATATATTCATATGATGTTATACTTTGAGGAAAAGTCTGGCATTTGGTGTATTACAGGCAACAGGATCCCTGCTTCCATTTCAGCTTTCCATGCTGAAAGCTGATCAAAACTTGCAATGGTGCAAGAGGTCTGTCCATTAGGCTTGAGATGCTCAGGCTTCAGAAAAGCAACCCAAAGAAAGGGCTGCTCTTATGAGAGGTTTTCCTGTGAGAGAGAGGTTAATGATGTTAGAAGCGTTCAACTATTAGAACAGGGAAATGGACTTTTGAGCTGAAATTGCCACGGCTGGGGCAAATGGGGTATTTCGCTTTGGGAAGCGAGAGGGGATACAGGTTTATCACCTCAAGACATGAGAAAAGAGAGTCAGTATCTGCTTTTCCGTAGTCCCTTGAGACGTGTGTGCTGCTCCCCAGCCTTTTAGCTTGTTCATTGGTGACTCGCTTGGAGACCAGCATTGGGCTGGCATTTTCCAGGACAGACTTCCAAAGCGGTGCACTGAGTTGGCACTGAAATAATTGGCCTAATTTTTCAGAAGTCATGAAGATCCCAGTGATATCTTCATTACATCCTGCAACACTTAAGAAGATAACACCCGGTGCATGCATTTGAAATTCCCAGCCTTTTATTTCACCAGAAATCTACCTCAAAAGGAATTTGTGAAGATTACTAGTTTTCTAATGCCTTTTGAAATTCTTATTTAAAAAGTTCTGCAAACAAAGAGTAAGAACAGTATTATTAATGACATTCAATCTTCTGTGGCTCTGTTAACGTTTCAGGTCAAAAACCATGCTAAGCAGCCATGCTACTCTACACCTGAGGCCTGGTGGGGTGAAGGGATGTAGAACATAGGGATCAAGAGATTTCCCTGCAGTGCTCTGCCCAACCACCTGCAGGTTCTGTGGTGACATTTATTTTAAAATATAGTTCATAGCAGTAATGCCAACAAGATATTTTCCTTTGTAAATCTGATTTCAAAGACACGTTTATTCTCTTATTTCAGACTTAGAAGCTAATGAGAAGTGATGGCTCAGGGAAGGATTCTGTTCTGTTATCTTCCAGGTGTGAACAGAGTTCCCTGAACTGCTTTCACGGTCATTTGGGAAGAAGGATATTAATTCGAAATACCAACAGTGAACTGAATGACAGGTTATCCTCAGTTTTCTAGTGAGAGAACTGTTTATCATTTAAGTGTATAGCATTTTACTCCTATATAGTTTATTCAATGTTTAGAAGTCAAACATTTGTTCTTTCCATTTCTGTTTGCACAGACAAACAGAAGCTTCAGAATTCGCATGATATAAATTGCAGAATTCTGTTTTCACGAGCTATAAGCAAAAAACCCCAAAGGTCATTGTTTATAATTTGTCCTGTTAGTACTTACCTTCAAATAAGATAATAAAGCTAATGACCATCTATGCCCATTGCTTCACTCACTTGGCTATAATCCAATCACCCTTTTAGATGTTTGAAAACTAAGCACAGAAATTACTCAACAACTGGATAAATTTTGATCTGATCCATACTTCACTTTTAAAAGCAATTGTGAAGGTTCTTGACAGATGTAATATTCTAGCTGTGATCTTGTTAGTAGAAGCAGCAGTGGTAAGACAAGTTGCAGTCTGGATGAATATACTGCCAAGGCTAAATTATTTATTTCCAGCAATACTCATTTTTCAAAGAGCAGATGGTTTAATTCTCTGAACCAGCTGATAATAAATAGTATAAGGAAAATCAGAGGTGGGAAATCAAATAATTCTGTCTTTGAAAAATTCAACAAGGTTTGAAGGTATGCAGGCATTCTAACCTCAGGTAATAGATTTTTCTTTTCATTTCATCAGACTAAAGTACTTACAGCCTCAAGTGGTAAGACATAATGAAGTTCAATGTAAAATGGTCACCTTCTCAAAAATAATCTAAGGAAGCAAAGAAAATGCTTTTAGCAGTTTTAGACACTCAAAGTTTCAAATTCTTGGATTTTTTTTTTTTTTTTACAAACAATTCCCAGTGTATTGTGGTGGTGTTTTATGATTTTTTTTATTAAAACAAATAAGAACAACAAAAAACAGTCCTGAAAGCAGAAAAATGTGAATTATACTCTGTCCTGTCCTTCTTGCCTGATCCCCGTGATGTGGTGGTGGAGTATTGCTTGTGCCTGCTTGCACAGGGCTGTTTTTCTTATCCCGTTCCTACTCCGGCAGCCCTGGTGCAGTGGATCTGCTCTCTGCAGAGCAGAACATAAATGCTGCACATCTGTACACATCAGTATGAGCCAGCACCGGATTGTAAATGATAACTCTCCCTATGTAAAGGAGAACTTTGAGCTTCAAACCACCTTTTTGAACCACTAATGGTAATTTAATAGGGCTATCTAGCAAAATGACATAGAGCACAGCTGTGCTAGATCCACTGCTAGTTTCAGGCCTTCCAGGAGTTACGGCTTGCAGCCTGTTGGTTTTAGTCTTTATCTCCATCTCTTTCATGTACTCCATGCTTGATATTTTCTTGTAGTTAGTTGCACATTTAACAACCAGTTGCTAGTCAAACATCTTCCTAATGTAAGAGATTTGTTTTTCTTCATCCCCCTATTAATCAAATAATGAACTGGAAAGAAATGGATGTATCTATTAAAAATCTTTGCCTAAGCAGAAACAATTAAATTTTCTGGCTCAGGGGCAAAGCAGACTAGTCTTTGGCAGTGATCTTAATCCACTCAGAGCAGTGAATAGCGCTCTCTGGAGCCTCATGCCCTGTCTGAAGGGCTAGAGAGATTGCTTGGGGTTAGCACAAGACAGCATAAACAGCATAAGACCGTGTCATAGGTATAACAAAGTTCACCATGCGGCTAGTCTGATGATGTAAAATAAAATTAATGTGCATAAGGATTTGGAAAAAAAAAAAGACTTTCACAATAGCTATGGTTTTATTATTCAACATTTTTCATAAATGGGAAGCTAAATTAATACCTCATTATTACTGTCAACTCAAGGGTTCCCAGATTATTAAATAGCCTTTTGGGCTTGTAGTTCATTCCTGTTTGCATCTTTATTCTGTTTGGATACCACCGTGTTCTGGAGCAGGGCAGAGCTCCTTTTGTTTACTTTCATTTATTTTACCAGTGTAGGGGGTATGTAGGAAGCATGATAATAAGCTCCTTCATATGACTATTCAATAAAAGGTCATTACTTGGGAGAGAAATCTGTGCTTGTTTAACCATTGCCTCAATGGAACTGAAGTATCTGATTATGTATTTTCCTGAATTGAGGTCTAAACTAGTCAAGCTTCAAATATTGCTCATAGTGGGCTGTGACTTAAAAGCTACATTCTTTCACATACAGACATATTATTCAATGAAATAATAGATATGAGATCTGCAGAGCTGTACTGGTCTTGTAATTGCTTTGATATTACCATGATAATTCCTAGCCCTGAGTAAAGTCTGGATCCAATGGACAGATTGAGAGAAAACCAATGTGTTAATAGTGTCCTCTTCTCTTGAGCTGAGACGGTTTTGCAGCCAAATTTTAATTCCCTTTAGGAAATAAGCTTAGAGACAGCGTGGTTCTTACTGCACCTTTTTGCCAATAAACCATATGGGAAATTAACCAACGCTTCTGTCTAGACACTCCCTGGATATCTGCACACTGCAAATCATGCAATTTGGTGAATTGCATTGACCACTTTCTAAAACAAGTAGCATCTAAGATCGTTATATTACAAAGACTGTTTCCCTCTTTTGGTTGTCTCTCTGCATTTTAACACACTCCTAACAACAGCACCAGCTTATATTTCCCTATGGAATAAGTGTGAATAACTGTGCCCTTGATAGTGTAGGCAACCTAGGTAAATATGTAGGCACTATTGATTACCCATTCCTTTCAAAATGAGTCATTTGAAGGCTGACCTATATTTTAATTATGTGTAGCCGTTTATTCAAAAGCCATGTTAGCTCTGCCCTTGGTTTATTTTTTTAATGCTTAATTTACTAGATTAGGGATGTTTAAGAAGATAATGAATTTGGGATTATTTAGCTGTCAACAGCTCTATTAAGAGAGAAACTCACTGAAAGGAAGGGTCAATATTGCCATGGTTTCTGCTCTGTTGGCTAATTGCATCTCTGTATCCTGCCCATTTGGATGACAAAACTCATTATTTGTGGAGTAGGGCAGTGACACACCCAAGTTTTAATAGCATCAAGGGAGCAGGGCTGAGGGAGGATTTCAGCTGAATTACATAACAGGGTATTTGGTTCATTATTCTCAATTTAGGGCTTTCATAGTTGGGTGCATTTTATAAAGGAGGGGGAAATAGGAAAGGGTAAGGATTGGCTCAAAATTAGTATTGCAGTAGGTTAAATTGGGATTTTCTCTGCCTCACTATTCTCAAATGTGGCTTTGAAGCTCTGTGGATGGGCTGGCAGCATTTCTTCCTCTTCCTGAGAAGTAGAATGAAAAATGGTCTTTAAATTGAGCAAGTCTAATTGCTGCAAGGCAGCAGAACATGGACACAGCAGCAATTTTCACCAATCTAGTAGTGGTGAGAAGTGCAGTTTAGGGCAAGGTTGGTGTGAAATTGTGCAGACGTCATTAGGAAGAAAGCTCCTGCTGGCCAAAACCATGTGTATTCATACTGTGATACTCATTTTCTTTCTGTTTTTATGAGCACATTTCTGCTTCCCCTATGATTTTGGCAGTGCTGCACATGGAGCTGGGCTGTGTGTGCGTTTGTCCCTTTCCTGGTTTATCTGTCTTTGACCTTTGTTCTCTGTTGTGAAAATAGAGGTGAAACAGTTTGCATAAAAACAAGAACACAACTGAAAAGTAGTTATGTAACGGGCCCTAGAGACGTGAACTCTGCCATCACCCTCCTCCAGGGCATCTGGTCTTCCAGTTCACTCAAGCATTTTGCCCTTCTACCTCCCTAGCCAATAGATCGATGTTTTTTTTTCCCCCCCCTCTCATGAATTAATCAACCAGTTCACAAACCATAATGGTTTAATCCACCCTAAGTTTTTCAAGAGAAAATGAGAGTTTTGTCAGGATAGGCAGCATTTCAGTGACTGTCTCTTTTAGCAAAGTTTTGATTGGACAGGTGAAAACATACCATTTAGTCTTCCTTATTTTGCTCTGATCTTTTTTATTTCCATATTTTATTTAATCTCAGATTTAAAAGTTAGTCATTATTTATTGAATGTGTCATAATATTTCAATTTCGACCTTCAATAATGTTGCTTATACATGTCCTACATGAAACTATGCTGAATTCTTATTCTGTGAATAACGTGTGAATTTTCACTTTGTTCTGAATCAGAATAAAAATGAATACCAAAATTAAGCATATTCGACAGAATGTATGTTCCATTTTTTTCAATGGATGTAATAGCTAACTAAAATGATGCAGCTTTAAAAAAAATAGCTTCAGTTTACCTTCAAAGCCTTAAAAATTAATTATTGATTTTTGTCATCTTATTCATGTGCAGGTTTTATTTTCTTATGATTTAGAAAGGTTCAAAGGTTAAAAGTATCTAGGCAGCAAGCCCAGAGATAAATACTAAAATGATTATAAGTAAATGAAATAAACCATGGATGATGAGGAA
Organism: Nothocercus julius; assembly: GCA_013398735.1. Classification (NCBI taxonomy): domain Eukaryota; kingdom Metazoa; phylum Chordata; class Aves; order Tinamiformes; family Tinamidae; genus Nothocercus; species Nothocercus julius. The sequence continues at coordinate 969,594 of VZSV01000029.1, read as the reverse complement.
AATGACAGATTGGAGTAATAACTCTAATATTACCTCTTTTTGAATGTAAAAAAACCCTAGAGTTGATATTTGGTTTTTATTTACATTTGTTTTTGTTGTTAGAAAGTGACAGACTATCGTATTCAGTCAATCCAAATTTGTAAAGTCAAGTCTACACATGTAAATCTCAGCTTCTCTGGCCACAATGATAGATTTTTTTTTCACAAATGCCTTCATATTGGGTATTTGTGCACTTATGAATATACTTTGAAATCTGGGTTCTGAATAATTTGTGCTATTATGCCATTAGAAACACTGAAATATTTCTAGAAATACCTATATATTCAATATTTTAAAATATTTTTGTTTTTGTGAGTAAAAGAAATGGGTGTTACCGCAGGGCATATCAGAAGCAAGACGGGGAAGCTGAGTGAAAGGAGGAGACAGATGGATTGACAGAAGGACTAATGTAGTAAAGTTTATTTGCTTTTGGCCATGTATTTGCTTGGCATCCAGTGGAGTATTTGATTATTATTCCGATGAAACGCAGGCATTTTCTTCTTGAATGTCACTGTAGAAAGTCTTGGCCTAATTTAGATGCTATTCTATTTTGGTTTGTGTTTTGCAGATTTTTTTTCTGTATCTGTGCATATTAATGGATTTTATATCAGTTTGAATATATATTATTTGTTACCACAGTGCAGAAGTGTGGAGAATTAGACAGAAAAAGAGGTTTTGTAAGATAAAGGCAGTGAATCTCACAGTAGAAAATGAATAGGATGTCAACTACCAGTATAGCAACTTGGGTTCATTTTTCTCCTAGATAATACAACAGGAACATGCAGTGGAAGAGGAAGACACAACTCTTGCCATTACACCCAGCTCAGGAAAGGAGAATTCTCTGTAGATTGAGAGGTCAAGATCATCTTAGCTGTTGGTGGATCCCTTTAAAGGCTTCTTGACTCTTAGGTTAAATAAGTTTCTGCCGCAGTTGTGACTTGAACAATTCTGAGCACAACATATAGAACTAATCCAGAGGAATCTAAAGGCAGGCCATGGTGTTGCTATGAAAAGATCTGTTCTTCAGCCCATATGGTACCTGTAGTAACAAAAATTCTTTGCAGTTCTTGAAATATAACAGATTTTATCACTTTGTGCCTGAAATACTGTATAGCCCTGATTGATAATGCTTGAAAACAAGAGGGACAAAGTACTCTGGCCCTACAGAGCAGAGCATATGGCAGACTTTGTCAGCCATGTAGGAACCCCCGGGCCAAGGGTTCATGGACCCCATTAAAGGAGGTGGAAAGATAAGAAAAGTGTGGGTATAATCTTCGTGAGCACCAGGAGAGAGGAATGGAGGAGCAGATTTATGTTTCTGTTTTTTTTTTTCTTTCTCTCCTCCTCTCGTTCAACATAGATACTAAAATATTAATGTGTCTGTGCCATTACTTTTTACTTTCTCTGTGCTCAGCTTTAGTGAAGATTTTCAAAACTCGGCTATTTCATGTTGTGCAGTAGGTTTGCCATTATAGGAAGGTTCCCAAGCAAGCAATCTGCTTCCCAAAATGATGAACATTTGACAGCTCATCTTAAATTCAGTGATTGTTCTAAAGTCTTGGACCAAGAATGTAGCTTTTAGGCCTAGGACATAGCATGGAATGTGGATTATTTATCTAAGTCCCTAAATATATATGTACACTATATATGCACACTGTGACTATAATATGTACACTGAATTTTTTTTTCTCTCTGCTGTGTTGAGAGCTATTGAATCAGGGTTATGGGAGCTTGGTGATTGAGCTCCAGCTTCCCACTACCTACTCTTGCATTTCAGTACCTTTTTTTTCCTTTGGAGATAGCTGCAAAATTGGGGAGATGCCTATGAATGGTAATGTATAAGTTGTGCTATGGTTTGATCCCATTGTGCATTTGGAATAACAGTTTTGATAGCTTTTATCCAAATTTAGCATGGAGTAAATGGAAGCTGTTATATGTTGTTGTCCACCTCTTCAACTTGCTGCATGTTATAGGGTGTTTATAAAATACTAGTTTGTTAGAAAAAAGACTGAATTAGCAGAATTCTGTATTAATATCTCTCTAACTTCTAGGTCAAATTTGATCAGCTTACAAGTCAAAGAATGATTTTTGCCTTATCTGTAAACACAACTGAGATGAAAGTCAAACTGTGCAGAGAAAGCTCTGATTTCTTTCCCTTGTACAGTTTCATTGTCAGCTAAATTTTTCTTTCAGGCACTTTTTAACTGTCTATGATACCAAGAAGAAAGAGACAATTTCTTAATTTCACAAGCCCAGGTTGTCTGAGTTGCAGAAAAATATGTGAATACTGTCACAGATTGATCATTCTCAAGAAATCAATCTCAAGAAAAGCGCTGAGGGGAAAAAATGTATTTCTTTAGTGAAGCCAAAATATTTGATTCAAAGATACAGAGGAAATAGATTTTGGGTGAGAAGGTGTTGTTTTTTTCTCATGGTCCAGTTTCCTGACAGTGATCAAAGCTGTCTGCAATATTGCACAAGATAACATCCCTTATAAAGTCAGCAGAAGATTGGTCATTTATCATCCGTTTATCAAATTCTTCTCCTCACTTCTCATGTACATGGTCTTCTCTTGGCCTGGAAAATGACAAAATATGGAAAAGATGCTGTGACATCTTGCTGAGAAAATTGTTTGGAGTTGACAATAATCAGTGCTATGTCATATTCTTCAATGTATTGAATTCTAAGCATTTCTGACCATTAAACTGAATTTTAGTAGTGCTTATCTTCAAGGTGCACTGAAACCACACCTGCATCATCATGTATCTGGGTATAGGCTTTCTCTTAGAAGCTTTGAAGGTTGATAAAGTAAATACTGTAGAGAGGGAAATAAATAAGGCAATGTTATGCAGCTGAAGGTAAACAGAGGTAGCTTTGGACTGTGGAGAATTTGTGTACTTCCCATGTACATAGTGTACTTCAGTGTAATGATGCTTTTCTGTTTATTATTCCATAACTACATAATAAATATGGAAAGGGCCTTTGTCTAACAATTATTGACCTGGAAAAGGGAATCATGCTGTGGATTATCATCTTTTATTGATTTCTTTAATTCTGACAACAATTTCCATCTATATTCTATAAAGGGATACACTTCCTTCTTTTTAGAGAGTTGACTGTGTTTCACAAAAGGAAATATTTGATACTAAGATTTTTTTTAACTTTGTTACATCGTGCTCTTAGTATTTTCCATTTCTGATAACTAAACTCTCAAATGAATGTTTTAATCTAAAATTCAATAGAACTATCAACTATATTTTATCCAATTATCTATTTTACTTGCCCCTTGAAAAAAGTTAATTGGTTATCACATAGGTATTGAGATTCAGCCATAATCTATTGCTGTCTTTTTTGCACTGCTGACATGGGTGCAACCAAGTCCCAGCTGGAGGGTCCCACTGATGGCCAAAACTGTGCCAGGGTTTAACACCCTGAAACTTCTGGACCTATAGAAGTGCAATGTTTTGGGGTTTGAATATATGTAGGTCTCAAATTTAAGTCCTGTCTTCCTGGGAAGCAGGGAATGCACACAGGAAATGCAGCACATTTGTCAGTGCTTTTCTACCTTTAAAGAGAAAGTTAGAAGCTACACATTTAAATGCCAACTAGTAAGAAATGAAAAGCATGACAGTGCCAGAGGCTGGGAAGTAAGGAGCCTCGCTAAATTCTTACCACCCAGCAAGGCACAGTGGGTTCTCTCTCTCTCTCTCTCTCTCTCTCTCTCTCTCTCATCTTCAGCTTTAAGAAAATGGCAAAGTCACTTAGAAATTTGATTCCTACTTGACACTATTGAAGAACTGGCCTGCAAAATAACAGTCCCTGTGTTACTCCTGACTTACTCCCTTTGACAGGACTGCTTCTTTATTGAAAAATCAAGTCACACTTCATCCTATGGGCTGTCAACAACTGAAGCAGCAAGTCAGTCTTCTGTAGCATCATCCAAAATGAACCAAACACTGTTTTTATTGTCTGAGTGGCTCTCTGAGTGGAATCTTCCAGCGTGGCATGAATTTTGTCTGAAGATCCTTATGCTGAGTGAAGAACAAAAACACATAAAAGACCATTGCCTTTGAAAATTAGACCTTTTCCTTCAAACTAAGCAGCAGAAATTAGACGTGAGCGGGCTTCCTGCTGCTCACACTTGTGTTCAGCCTGGGAAGGGCAGGAACTTTCACCCTCTCTGGCTGTTGGCTGCCGTGGACTTGAATTTAGTCCATGACTTGGTCAGGTCTGTGGGAAAAGTGCTTGGACCCTGTTTCTCCTTCTTAGTGCAAGGGACTCATTCACAGCTCCGTATTCCTGCTGCTCCGCAGTGTGCTTCAGCTGCGGAGAAAGCCAGGCCGTTCTGCTGCCTGATCCCCAGCTGTGCTGTGTATGATGATCCCCTGAGTGCTCTGAAGCCCTCGGCTGGCGTGGCTGGTGACAAAACTGGTGGAGGTTATTGGTACCTGAAGGACTTCTGCTGCTTGTGCTTGTTCTTTGCGAGTCCCCAGGCTGCCCCATACGGCTGCTACTCATGATTTGGGGCAACAAGAGCCTTCGTAGATGCCTGTTAGGACTGCAAGCCCTCTTCAGGTTTCCTTGGGTTATATTTTTTGGGTATCTGCTCACCCTATAGATGCTGGAGGGAAAAAGTAAGGCAGTCAGTGATTCTTTCATGCAACGGGCCCATGGTGGCCTCCCTGTGACTGTGTCTTCTCATGCCATGAGTTTGTGTGCTGCTGCTTTTGTGATAGTTAAGGGAAACTGTTTTTACCAAGATGTTAGGCTGAGATTTGGGAAAAAGTTACTTCCCATTGTTACGGTCAGTCCCCTCTAGCCACAGGTGTAAAAACTGTTACAACTTCTGCCGTTTTTACAACAGCTTTACTTTAAAGAAATCGCTTGGGTGCAGTAGTGTCTAGATAACTGCTGCATTTTTTATAACATGCAAAGCCTGGTTACAGCTACACAAGACTGTTCTGGTGTCTTTCTGTAGTGCAGAACTCAGTGGAGGCCAGTAGAAAGCTCATAAATGCTTCAAGGGAGGCTACTGAGCTGCTGATTACTCTGGGTCCACCCTGTGCATTCACCATCCTGCGTCTCACATGCAACTGACAGTTTTGTTGCTGCTTCAGCCAATCTATCACTGGCATTCCTTCCAAAACTTAAAATGTGATTTCTTTAGTTGGAAGCTGATATATGCCATATTGCAGTGGGGAAAAAATATGTTGGAATTGCTAGAAATGCTCAGAAATGTGGGGATTTTATTGGAAATACTAGCATAGCTTAACTAAAGCAGAAGAAACGGGTTCATAAAGTACTGAGGTGTGAGTTACTACTGAAATATAATTAGCACGGTGAATGAAAATCCCATGGCATAATTTCACCAAAGTAATTCAAATAGGTTTCATTCTTCTGATGCGTTTTTGTGAACTTGCTATTTGTTAGAATTAATTAAAAATTGAGAATAATTCTCAGATCATAATAATTTCAACTTTTTTTGTAAAGATATAAATTGTGCAGATGGTTCTGATTATTAGAAAGCACTTCCTCAATTGATTGGAACCTAGTGATAATTAAAAAATAATAATCAATTCAGAATGAACTCATTCCTTTTTTGGCTGCCAAAATGCATGAGGCAGGCATTATATTGGCAGAAGCTGGCTCTACCTTCTTCTGCCTGTCTGCCTCCAGAAAAAAATCCAAACTGAAATATTTCCAAACAAATGGGTTTTCAACCAAAATTAACAGCTGTTACAGTACTAGCCCATGGCATTCTCTGGCCTGTTTTCCAAACTCTTAATCCATCCAGAGCTTTTAAAAAGGTTAAAGAATAGACACAACCACATAAGTGTGATTCCTTTTATTGCTGGAATATAAAAACAGGGTGTAAGATGCTGATTCTGGTGGAACAAGTGAAGAGAATGGGTGTAAGAGAAAAAAAAAAAAAAAAAAGCTCCCATACTGTGAAGCGAAATTTCCAGGACTGGAGAAAAATGTCAGTATTCCCTCTTCTTTAGCCCCCATGCTCCCAAACTGTGGTGTTGGTTGTTTTTTTTGTTTGTTTGCATCCCTCCCCCAACACCTCCCCACATCAGTATTTAGTGCTGAAATATTGACTTTAAATGGCTTGTTCTTGTACGATGACTTGCTGGGAAAAAAAACAAAACATTCTTTAGAAATGTTAGCAAAATAGTGCTACATGGGAGATGCAGTAGCTGAGGCTTGTTCACTTGAGTTGTAACACCCACCAAAAATCAAGTAGGGCGGGAAAAAAAAAAGAAGCTAAAACAATCAGACATCACTCCCACTTGCCTCAGGCTGTGCTTTCCATTGTCTCCACATTCCTCACTTTCCCATTTAATATTGCATTGTTTAAAATAGCCTAAATGGGCATTAAGCAATTAATTTCTCTAGGGCATTTAAAAAAAAAAAAAAAAAGTGCTCTGGTATTTATTACTCCCAACAGCCTCAATTTTCTTCAAGCCAAAGACGGGAGAAAACTGATTATTTGCTAAGCCAGTAATTGGAAAACTGATTATTAGCAACCCGAGTTTACCCTGTCCAAGAAGAAGAAAACATTGACCTTTCTACCTGTCACCATGAAGTGAGTCATGGCTGACAAATGTTTGAAGCTGATGCACGCTATTTGCAAGATAAATCAGTATTGCAAGTCATTCTGCTTCATTTTTGTCTCGGTACATCCCATGGGCCCACAAAGGCGTCTCAGGCTTTTTCTGTCTCATTCAATAACTCAGTAAGCCCAGGCACGTTGCCTGAAAATAACTTCCTGCAGCATTTCTTGCTCCTGCGGCAACCTGAGCTCCCATGGCCGTGACCCCCACCTTCCCTGGCCGGAGGTACCGGCCGGACACCGAAGCCTGCTGAGATGCAGCAGGAGTCTCTGCAGCCGGGCTGTGGGGTGGCCATGGGTCTCAGGGGGTGCTGTGTGTCTCTACTTCCACCTACTTTCCTTTCTGGCCTTCCCTAGCGCAGCAGCGGGCGAGGAAGCTGAAGGACGTCACGGCTGCCTCCTGCTCCTGCACTGCCATCTCTCTCTCCCAAAATCTTGACCGTGTGAGTGCTCTGAGCCTTAGAAGCTCCTTTCTTGGTCAATGTGGAAGATACTTTGTTTAACTTTTTCTAAGGGAATTTAATTACAAAATATTGGGTGTGATTTTAAGTTGTTTAACTGATGTTAGGCTTGTTTTTAATTTTTATCTCTCAGCTCGAGAAGGCTGACTTGTAAACCTCAGCTAACAGGCACATCTTTCCTCTTCATGAGAGTAAACCTCTCTGTCAGAATTTCCATTTAATATGCAGAGAAAAGTAATATGGAGAAAAGTAATGCAATTCAAATTAGGTTAAACTACATGTGTGTTAGGATTTGGAAATTTTCCCTTGGAATATCTTGGGTATTTCTTTAAGATACTCTTCTCGTGCAACGTCTAGCTGTAGTAATTACCCTTGCATCTGTGGGAAAAACTAGCTGGTCATGCAGCCTGGACTTTTTCCAAGGTCCTTGTTTGTGCTGCTGCCTTGCCACGCAATCGGGGTGCCTTAGGCTAGGAAACTTTTTTTTGGTGTACGTCATTCACCAATATTGTGCATTTCCCTCAGCAAAAATAAGTATTTTCTTTCCGCACATCCCATTTACTGCAGTTGTTTTATAAGAATTTCTTATATACATGTTAAAAGACGTGAAGTCAAATGCACAGCAGGGCAGCAAGCACTGTCTGCACATTTTGGAGAGCATTTTTAATGTTCACATTTTATCTAGCTTTCACAAATGAGCCTCTGCAGCCTGCCAAGGGCATGCCTGAGTAACCGCACTACAACACTCTTTGAATGCACAATGTTGACATGTGTGACAGAGCCCAGACCTTTTGCCATACTGGTATATTGAACATACGTATTTGTATAGATATTTCAGTTGAGAGTCATTCATAGTCATCTCTTCATTTGACAGTTTGGGAAATCAATATTCAGATCTTAATTTGGCAGTTTTAGAAATCAGTAAACAAAAAAATTCTCTGTACTAATTTCGCTTTAGTTTTGAGCCAGCCATTGCCCACATTTATGTAGCACCGATGAGTTCTGATGACAATATGAATTTAAATTTGTGAATTTTTAACTGGAAGTAGCTAGACTAGAAATGCAGAAAGTCCTCCCACTTTGCAGTGCACGAGACACCCGACTGCCCCCTGTTTTTCTCCGTCCTCATTCAAGTGTTCTAGTTTGTGGCTGCCTCGTTACAGTGTATCATGACTTTACCACGTGCATTTCTGTGTCAAATGCAAAAGATTCTGTTAAAAGCCCTTTCTTCTATATTACCTAGCTAATGACACGCACCATGTGGCATTAGCTAAGAAATGACAAATGGATGCCCTTCAGTTTGGATGCCTCCTATCTGCACAAATCGTGCTTGCTTAAATGCAATCTCTGTAACGGACAGAAGATAAAGTGTTTATTCCTAAGTGGTTTCTCTTGCTATAGGAAAAACTGCTGCCATGTTTTCAAATATTCTAGTAAAGCTAAGTTACACAACCCCCTTTTATTTTTTTGGCCTTAGGAATGCAGGTGTTAGGTTTAATTCAAAATTTTTTGACTCTATTTCTGTAAAGGATACAGACATAATTATCATGATTCTTATACACTAATATAGCATAATAGAGGATGGCAGAGGTGGTGCTAAGCACCTTTACTTGTTTATCCTGCTTCAGAGTTCACTGACATCAAAGGAAGACTTCTCATGGACTTTGGGAAATTTTAAGTATTTTAAAACAAAGCCAGTGTGTGTTCAAGGTAATTAAATACCATGTCATCAAAAACATTTTCAGATAAGCATGTGAGGAGCTCAAGTTTATCTTTGCTGCTGATTTTTCTCCTTAGCCTTTTTCAGTGACCACCAAAACAACCTGTTATTCCCCAGGCAGGTTCTGCCTCACACTTTCAGATACCCTACCCGTGATGAACCTCTGGTAGCATTTCCAACTGCCAGATATGCTGACTCGGGGCTCCAACCCCGGTACACTGTAGCACGTTTGACTGTGATATTCCAGCGTCTTTGCTGTGTGCTGTGAGACGTTGAGTTACCTTTCCCCAGTTCTTTTATTTTGTTTTCCATGAAGTTTTCTGGTCTCTAGGTCTCCCACATCCTCATGAGTAATCTGTTGCCGCTTTGTTGAGATGGATTTTGCTCACATAACCTGTTAATGTCATTGGACAAGGTACTGGCCAGCTCAGGCCTGAATTTTTCTTTACAAGTCACTTGGACAAGAGAGACCGTTCTTTCTCCATGGCATTTTTAATCATAGTGCACTGTCAATCCAAGCATTGGTTCATTCTGATGCAGAGTTGATATAAATGTCCTCTGCTCTGCATGTGTGTGTGTTTTTTTTTTTTTTTTTTTTTTTATATATATAATGACTCTGTGGCTGCAATTTTTCTTACCTTCATCTTTGCATTTGTTTCTGCAGCCCGGGTTCCACCTTCCCAGTCATTTAGTCTTAAGTGAACCCAGATTTGTTACATAAAACTTCTTTATGCAAATTCAGAAGCTTTTATACCTGGCAGCAGAATGTCAGTGTTAAGAGCATCCTTCTTTAGAACTAAATACCTGTGATGGCTTTCTCTTGTAGCTACTGTGAATTTTTTCATTTTTTATTTTTTAATCATACAAAGTGATTCTGTATGAAGCTCTAAAACTTGAGCTCATCATGCATTAAAAACCCTAATCCCGGGAACAATAAACACCTACATTTAAGTGATATAGCTTCAGCAAATTCACATAACACACATAGTTTTTCTATGAGACGATTTCTGAAATTGTGTCTGTACATTAGCACATAAGTAAACTGGAACATGAGCAAAACAAACTCTTGTGCCAGTGAAAGAGAACTTTACCTTTTTTTGAATCCATTTTTATCAATAAATTTGCATGTAGAATAAAGTAGTAGATCTAGGTAAGAGACAAAAACCATTAATATCTGCTATTTATATGTTGGAGCAGAGAATAGGTGGAAGGACAAACTATTAATAATAATACTGATCTCATACAAGTGCAAATACTAATTGATCTAAATTACACGAGCATGTAAAGTATTCATTAGTGAAGTGCATAGAATAAAATTAGACTAGCCAGTGGAAAGACTTATTACTTGCCTGTGTCTGTTCCTGCCCTCAGTGTGAGAGAGATTTTGTACAGGTGGCAAATTCTTAAATGATATATAATTTCAGCAAAGAGCAGTGCTGTGCAGATGACACACATGAAAACAACCATCTAAAATGTCATTATATTTTGGTACAGAGTTTTTGATATATGGGTATTTAAACAGAGAAATACAACCAAAGCTTTTAGTTTTCTTATACTTTATTTTCAGTTCCTCCTATTTGTAATTGCTATATGGAAGCTAGAAAATAACCCCTTTCCCTACTATTACCCCTCATAGGACTTTCATTTAGCAAACATTTAATTTTGCTGTCTCTCCAATTCAATGGCATAAAATTGGGTGATTTTAAGACTTAGGCATTAATCATTTTTTTTTTCCCTCTCAGAAGGAGTACTTGCCACACTATTTTTCTAACTTGTTCTCACAAATGGACATTTATAGACGCAGTCTGGGTGCACACATGTTTTTCATGTTCTTTTATCTATTTTGCTAATGACTCAGTCCCATGGGAAGATCCTCTGCGCAGATCAATGGGAAGCGGTTGTATTATCGATCCTTCAGAGAGATTTTGGGTCCATTTGGCTCGGCCTTGGCTCACCAGGGAAGGGATGGGGACTCTAAGGCTGCAGCTGCTCCATGCAATCCTCATGGAGAGGCGCAGGGCAGCTCAAACCAGCAGAGTAAATATGTCTTTTAGTGGCGGTTCCTGAAAGACATTATAAGAGAAGACGTTCTAAAAAAAGAGGTTTTCTCCAGGGACATTCATACTTTGTCCAGTGTGCTGACGTGTTTGAAAATAAATAACACAGTCTTCTTCTACTGAGCTTTTTTTCTGAAATCTCCAGAGGCCTTGCATATCTGCATTTGTACGCTGTAAAAAATTATCTAGATAATTTCATCCATCACTATGTACAGCTAGCTGCAGAGTGCCCTGTAAGAGCTATTTCATAGTGACAAGAATTCATTGCAGAATGGCTTTGGGAGGAGAAGAATGCAGAAGAATGTCATATCCTGCCAACACTGAAGGGTACATAGACTGAATAGAATTGCATGAAATAAGAGTCTGGCCAGAACACCAGCAGTAGCTACAGGTGCCATCATCATCCCTACAAGAAGCGATGCTGAGGGCTGCAGGCTGTGTGTTTGCTGGAGGATTCGCTTCACCAACCAACCCGAAACTTCTGAAGAGGGAAAACCATCAAAAGAGGAATTAGAGACTCTAAGTGGGACTGTGCACAAGCTGTGAATGTCAAATCACATTAAATCTGTGCAAATGGGCTTCTCCCCCCCACCACACTGAAAAAAAGCTAATGAAACTAATTAGATTGGGTTTGTATTGCATTAAATTAAAGAATGTCAGACCATATCAGTGAAAGTATTGTTTTACATCTCTGCTTTGTACGAAATTCTGTGAGAACGATTTCTAGTAGGTAAAAAGTTGTGTTTTTTTTTTTTTTTTTTTTTTTTCTTCAGAAAAGGCTGTTTTAGGGAAATCTGTGTATCAAACATGCCCAAAGCTTTCATCTCTCTGAGAAACTTCTCAGCCACCTCTGCCAGCCACGATCTCTTCAGGAGTTTGGAGCTGAACTGCTGATTCAGGATGCCTGACCAAATCCCTTCAGTTCTTGCTTGCTTGTGGTGTCCCTGGCAGGATTTCATTGGCCACATTTGATGAAGAGGTTTCTGATCAAAACATTGTCACTTGATGTTTGCAATCAAGACAATTTATTACAGATAGACTAGACCTGGTTTATTTCTAGCCTCACCTGCATTTGTTCCAGCAACATATAATGAGACACAAATTCAAATATAAAATAGTTTTATTCCATTACATCTTTGCAAAATTGTCTGTATTTTAAATTCAGGAAGTGCAACGGGCCAATAATACTCCTAGCATCATTTTTCCAGAGTTGTAGAGCAACTGAGGGCAGTTTGATCTAGTTTCCCTGTTGCTAATCACTATAATGGTAAACAAAGCCTAATGTCACGAATGCATTAACAGTGATTTAAAAATGGCCCTGCAAAGTAAAGTGGTGGGTGGCTGCGTTTGCTCATTATACACTAAATAACCCCGGTGGTTAACATCTTTGGCTAATTGCTTTGCCTCTTATTTTTTTAAGACTGTAAGAATTCGTATTTGAATGTAAATTGAGGTGTCGTGTACATCATGTACCATTTTTATGATGAATTACTTTCTTCTGCATTTAAGCCACCAAAACCATTTGAACTTCAGACTTGCAAATACCGTTCTACCCATTTGGGAGCACATTTAAACTCCAGCAAGGAATAGCAGACTGCCTGAAATTTGTTACCGGCTTTTACACCAACACTTCAGATCACAGGAAGAGCAAAGAATGAGGGTGGAACAAATTTCTTTTGTTCTGTCTAGTGTGGTGCAAACTAAATTCCAAGACAAAGAGTGCCAAGTAGTCCCAGAAAACATGAACCGCCGTGGGGCACGCGTTGGGGTGGCTGTGTGCCCACGCACGGAGACGTTTTCATTCCTGGACAAGGTTACTAAGACAACAGTTTCACTTCATTCTTTAAAACAAGTTCATATTTGAATGATGATAACCAGTCCTCCTGCCACTCCTTACATTCCGCCTGCCATTTTTAGCTCCCAGGCTGCCTCAGGGTATTTGCAGCGTGCTGATGTTAATTATTCAGTCTCTTTTCTCTGAAACTCCTAAGAATATGATGGCAGATGCAGCCAGGCTGGTTCCTGGTTTGAACTGGTGCAGGATGCTGACGTGGGAGGGTTTGCACTGACCAGGTGGGTCCAATAGGCACCAACTTTCTGATGTCTATTCCTTGCACACAGCCCTCAACAGAGAGTTTTGGCGTCTCAAAACAGTTTCAGATCATCGTGATCCAAATGGCTGCAGACTTGCCCTTCTTCATAGAGTGCATCCGACTGAAAACCAAACAGCAGGATGGAAAGAAATAGCTTTTATGAGAAAAGGCTTTCTGTAAGTCAATGTATCAGAAATATGCATTAATAGCCTTTAACTAGTCTAGGGATATAGCTCAGATGCAGCGTTTCTGAAACTGAACATTGCTAGAATGGCTTCAGTGCTATGTGAGGTGCAGAAAAGGTCTGGCACGGGTAGATTTCAGATAAGCACTCCCAGCATTTTCAAGACTAAGCAGTGATGTGATTTAGATGCCTTTCTTCCTTAATTTGAGGCACTCTTTTTTTTTTTTTTTTAATAGAAAAGTGCTGAACATTAAGTTCCTGCAGATTTGACTATTGCTATAAATATCACAAAGACAGTTGGCGGTAGAAAACTTCAAGACAGGAAGAGACGTTAGATGAAAAAAAACATCCTAATCACATAAATCATTACTCCAGGGCAAAATGTAATGACTGCTTTTTTTTTTTAAACAGGTGCTGTCTGCACTGTGACCATCATTTAACATCATACCATAGTGCCACACCAATGATTTGGTGGCTTTAAAGAAATTCTCCTCCCCCTGTGCATTACTCAAGCTTTTGATTAGTCTGATGGTATTTGCAGTACTCAATATTGATTTCCCTATAAAGCATCTACTCGGTCTGTGGATACATGTGGAGCAAGTGACACGTCTTGTGACCATTCAGATTAATGGGCTACTCTACTATGACTAAAAGAAATGATAGGCACCTTTGGAGTATTAATCATTTTGTGTCAGTCCGCCCTAATTGCACTGTTTTTAAACCTCAGTAGGAAATTTAGCTTTCAGGGTTAAATGATCCTATTACATATCATCCATCCTCACAGTGACGATCTGTGCCTTCAGTGCAAAACGATGAATAAAAATGGCGCAGAGGATCAAATCACCTTTGGTTTCTGATCAGACATAAATAAGCTTCTGTACAGATCACAGTGATAGAAATATCTTTGAAGTCACAGATGAAAACCAGCCACAAAACTAAAGAATTTTTTTTTTTTTAATTTAGTAATGGCCTTACTCGAAAGACTGATTGCAAGAGAGGATCTGTCTGAGAGGCCGTATTAATCCACTTGATACATATGCATGTTTACTTACTTTTGCACAGGAAAAAGTGTGACATGTTCAGCTTTTACTTCTCTGTAGGGGAAATGTAAGTGTTGATTTCAGTGATTAAAATAGGGTCATCTTTTCAACTGCTTACATCTCCTCCTCCTGAAGACTAATTTATAACCCAAAGGGATAGTTTAAGCACCAAGAATCACAGGAATCTTATTAACTCCCACATGGGAAACCGAGTTTTATTGCCTCCCAGCCCCATTGGCAAGGAGACAAAAAAAGGTCTTCATCTTATTATTTTGTCTTTTACTCAAAGAATTGCAGATCTGGTCCCATTAAGCTCTTAGCAAGCTATGGATCATTTTCCCGTTGCAAAGCTGCTCTTCCCCTTCCGTCTGTTGGCCGTTAGGAAGATGCAATAGCCTCTGCCAGCTGCTATCTGGCCTTGGTGTCATTCCCCTAATGCTCCTTAGCCACTAGCCAGCGTCTTTTGCAGAACTGTGCTAACACCAACGTAGCAAAATCGTGCCACGAAAAACTCTCTTTTTGTCTGCACTTTTGTACCTTTAAATTGAGGAAAAATCCTCCAAAACTCAGCAATATACCTATAGAGGCATTATGTGGATTCATAGAATGGTTGGGGCAAAGGTTTAAATATGATATTTACTGTGTGAGCATACAGATAAATGTACAGAGGCATGCACTTCTCAGTAAAAACGATGCTTTTTACTGACTTGCACTCTGTATTCGGTAGACGATGATTCATCCAAGGTCTTTCCTGTAATCACACATATTCTGAAGCATAAAACAGGCATGTTTTTGACATGAACTATAATGCTGGGACCTTGCTGTGTGCTGGAGAGAGAAAACGCACTTTCCTTTTCCTCTGTGCAAACTCCGGTTCACTGAGAAGCCTGTTTGCACTGCGGCTTTGCAGCAGCAGATCCCAGGGCCCTCACGTTCAACCATGATATTATACAGAAACCAGGAAAGGTAACGTTTTTCAGAGAATCGAAGCCAAAATTTATATATATATATTTTTCCAGTACTTGTACATAGCAAAGTCTTGGACAAAATCTGACTTTCCTTAGCCTAAGAGAAATAGTGGTATTAAGGAGACTCTTGCTGTTCATGGGGTGTCAATGAGAAACCAAGAGAGATGTGTGTCCTTATACAATACTGGCTGATTTTCTGTTGCCACAGATTGAGTCGGTCTCATTAGCGCACAAATTCATTAAGTTTTTCTCTTAATTGCTTCATTGGGTTAAGCTTCAGTAAGCATCTGAGAATAATTTTGTATTCAGCAACAGAGAAAGCGGGAGATGTACAGGACATGGTGCTGTTTATGTGAAATAGAGTTGGGAATGTTTCTACTTCAGTGTAGCAGGTTTGGGATTTTCCTCCTATTTGTGATTAAAAGAAAAAACATTAATTACAGGAGTTGTAATGAATGATGAGAATTACAGGGAATGAATGTGAGGCAGAAGGGAGATTTTTGATTGTACTTTTCTTTCTTAATTTCACCCAAGCCTGTGAAGCTTGATCAGTCCCACAGTGCCAGGGGATATCAGGCAGAATAGTCCCATCAAAACTTCAATGACTACATCTTCCAAAATTATTGCTTTTGTCTAATTTGAAAAATTAAAAAAAATTAACTGATTCTAAAATTCTTGTCCCTGCAAGTTTTAGCAGTTTTAGGCTTTAGCATAATATATATGTTTCTGTCTATCAGTCATGTACATTCTCACTGTCTTTGAGTTAATTTGTCACATATTTCATAATTACCATTAATCATTAGAAAACTTCTGCAAATGAAGTGCACTATGGACATGATCATCTGAGAGTATTCAGTTTCAATTAAGCAGATCTGCCAAAAGCTGAAACCTTCTTTTGATCTTGCGCATAGGTTCAGGAGCTTTCTCTTAGCTTCATTATACTGGATTTTGAGTTCTAGTTCATCAGTTTTAAGCAGTCTTTTTGGCCAAATATCTCCAGAAATATTACAAAGTTCACAGAGGTTGATTTTATTTTGCATGTGTTAATTGACTTTCTTGAACTTATACTTTATTTATTCTCCCTCTCCTGTACTTCAAAGTAAAAATATTTTTCATCTAAATTCATTCTTTACACTAAGTTACAAGGATCTACTTAGTTTCCATGTATACACACTCACACAAGTTATAGGATGAAATTCTTGTATGGAATGTTTTTTTTTAAAGATAAACTAAATTATCTCAACAGTTGCAATCCAATCTTGAGAGCAGAAAACAGTGCCTGAACATATCTAAAAAGGATTTGCACAGAATCCACTTGATCTGTTTTATTCTATCAGTTCTTTCAAAGAGCTGTTAATAACTCAAACAGGCAAGTGACTTAATTTGAGAAGAATGAATACGGAAATTCGAGAGAGAAAAAACGCTAGAAAATTCTATTCAAAAAACACCAGTTGCTTGCATTTTCAAGGCTGGAAATCTCATTAAAACAAGTCATTTTACATATGTGTTCTGCTCATGAAAATAATGAATTGGTAAGCACATTTATAAGAACAATATGTGCAATTAGATTTGCAATTTTGCACGTTATTTATTGACAAACTGCCTTCTGCAATTTGAAACCAAGTAGAGAATGTGATGAGCAGTTTAGGATGACCCTAAATATTACACATAAATGCTTTTTAGCAAAGCTGCACATCAAGCAAATCTGATGGAAATCACTGATTTTCATAAAAGGAAATATGATTTAGTTAAACTTCATTTCCTTAACATTAAAGTTCATTTCCTTAACATTAAACTGTCACAAAATGTAAGGCTTGAACACCCTGAGAAGAGACGACAGCAATGCCTGTTTCAGACCCAAATGCTGCTAAAATGCCATGGTAACTCTTATGTGTTATTTATTTCCATGACTAAATAAGAGCTTTGGCTATCCTGAACTGAACCGTACCTGGAAATCAGAATTTTCTTTCAATTAAGCTCTGCAGTCTGCATTTTGATCCTAGATGCATTGCTGGCCCTACAAAATGTTGCTGAACTTTTGGCAAAGAGAGAGCAGGTGGGCAGAAAGGTCTATGTAGTTGGTGCTCCATCCAAGTCTGCCTAAGGGATCGCTCACAAATAGCCCTGGCAGCCTGTGATCCATCAGCTGCCCACCTCCTGGTTACAGCTTCAGGTCTTACGTGAACTCCTACAGTAAAGATTAGTGAACCAAATCCTTGACAACTTGAGTCTTTGGCACAGGTTGGGCCAGGGGACCAGCTCGTGAGGAAAGCGTCCAAGAGAAATGGTGAAGAGCAGCACGTCCACGCACGCAAACTGGCATCATTCAAGCTAAGAGAGCAAAAATCTGCCTGCTCAGATCAATCGAGAGTCTAGCTCAAAGCTCATAATTAAGTTAACATAAGCTAATGCCAAGTTCTTTATAAAACACCCAAAGTACTGCTCTTCATAGTGAAATGCTGGCCTCAGAATTACTCACCTGCTGTTTGGGGAATAAGGCCCTGAAAGAGCTGTTAATACATGAGTAAAAGTTTCTAAGCATTAGAATGCTTAGAATGGCAGATGGCAAGTTTATCTTGTTAATAAACTGTACATGGAATCCTTCTATCTAGTGTCCCTTTTCTTACTAAAGCGTATGAAAAGGATTGATGCAAAGCTAAGCAGGTATCCGAGGATGGTGGTCACTGGCTAAAGCACAGAGCGTTTGAAACCGGCCCACAGAGACCTCTCCTGCTGCAGAGAAATTCCCTTTTGTTGAGCTTTCAAAGTTTAAGTAAACCATGAGATTTCCCCCTTAGATGAATATTAAGAAGTTATATATGGAAAGACGTTATGAAGTTTTAATGCAATGATTGGAGGTTCAGTAAATGGTTTGTTCCAGGTTGTGCAGTACACAGCTTGTGCAGCATGTCAGCAACGCTTTGGTGCTATGGTTTATAATAATTTATAACCTTTTAGCTTAGTACTTTTTACCATCCAGCTTCACATATTATTAATATCTGTTTAACATTTGCTAGAGTCTTGCGAATTACTTATTGAAGGACCATTAAGATGAAATGGGATAGATGAGTCTGACCACAAACAGAGCCAAAGTTAAACTTGTATTAATCTAACATTTAAATGCCAGGAAGGAAATAAAGACATTGCTGACAAGGCATTTGAATGTTATGCAGTTCATGTTTTTGAAGCTTTGTTTTTTGTTTATGAATGAGTGCTCTTTCCATGTTTATGCTTGCACTTTTCTCCTCGTCTCTGTTCCTGCTAATCAGTGTGGAAAATCCCCCATTTAGGACAACTGGCGAGTCCCCAGAGCCAGCAGAGCCTTGGCAAGCAGTCACCTGTGTTAATGAATACTCATTTGAAATAATTTACAGGAAGGATACAGTTAACAATATGTTTAATGTAAATTCTATGAAAATCAAGCATAATTAGAAGGGAAGTCATTCTTTTCCACTCCTTGGGAAAATAGCTGTGTGAGGGAGGTCTGCGTATTCCACCCAGTGCAGGCAGACTTCATTCTTTGACAGCTTTATTACAAAACTCCATCAACCTTAGGCAATATTAAACAAATGCTTTTATTGTCTCATTCTATGGTCAAAGAAATCTGACTTTTTCTCATTGCTTTTGAGTGACCTGAGCTATAACTAAAGTCGGTGCTGCTCAGCAAACTCTTGCAGTCGCAGACGGTCTGTGCCTGTGTGGGGCCCAATGCTCAAAGCACCCGAATGGCAGCAACGTTGGCAGCACCGAGCACGAGGAATGAATTCCCACACTGCTCCTGCTCAGGGCCTCGGGAGAGCTGAGAAATCACGGAGCCTTTAAGAACCCTTCCCTTTTGCATACCAGGCTGGTGGGATGGGTTAATAACAGACGAGTAAACCTGGGGGCCGATACCCCCACAGTGTTAAGATGTGAATCAGGACAAGACCCTTTAAGCTTGCAATTGCACAGGGTAATGTTAAAAAGCAGCCCCTCAATCTGTGGATTATGAAAGGCAGCACATTAAGTCAAACTGTGCCTTGTACACTGGCACTGTTTGATATCTTTTCAAAATGCCATCTGCAAATACTATAATTAGAATATATACTTTTTTATACTTTTTTTTCCCTAACTTGGTTATTGGCAAGAAAAAGATCAAAAAAACTTTCAGGCATAATTTTCAGGAGGCATGCAGCAATAAACGCTTAAATATGCGCTGAGTCAAGATAAGAATTTGCCTGTAGACACATTGTTAACACAGACATCAAATTAGTTTGACATTGGCTCAGTAATGAGTGTTTAGGGCAAAACACTGAAAAATAAATGTAACTGGAATCAGTCAGTATTGGGATACCTATAAATATACACACCGAAGTCTAACGAAGAAACAAGCAACTTCTACTCATGCTTAAAAACGATATTCTGTAAAGAAGCTTCTATCTAAATTTTCAATGGAAAATAACATTTGGGTTTAAACTGAAGTTTAGCTTTTGCTTTTCTTGCAGCATTATAGCAGAAAATTATTTATTTATACTATAATAGGAAGCAGCATCCTGCTGTTGTACTAGGTGTAGGTAGGTGTACTGCAGCCTCAGCGCTGACAGTAGCTCCAAACATTTTTGCGGACAACATTACCAGCAATAAGGTCTAGATCCCTTAAGAATGTCCTAAAAAAATTTAGACCCTAATTTTGAACACAAAACACTGGAGTTTAGCTGGGACAGCCCCAGTGATAACCATGTGGGTAGTGCAGTTAAAACCACCTACATAGGCGATGCAGTTAAATAAATGTGGCTATTTCCTATGCGCATGATATAATCTGGATTCAGCTGCTGCTGGTCTCCAGCATCGCTGGGTAGCAGAGGTGGATGGATGGACAAACAGACGGATGGATGGGGACCCTGTGCCCTGCCGCGCAGCCCTGCTTAATCCCTCCGGCCATGCGGTGCGGGTGGAGGAAGGTCCCTTGATGTATAGATGTCTTCGGGATAGGGGTGGGGGGAAGTTGCCTAGATGCTGTAGGTGTCACAGAAACACAGAGTGAACAAAATGAACATTAGGTTTCTCACCAGCTCATGCTGCCCTGGATTAACTTGGCTTGCAGAGGCAGTCAGTGTAAATTTATTTCTCTCTTAACATTCACTGTGTTGACAGTAATTTTGTTACGGACAAAATATTACAATCAGAACCAGAGTTTCCAGTAAAAAGATGAATTTCATTCGCTGTTGGTTTCTTTCTCTGCTTCTCACCACCTTGGCCTACATAAAACAAAATTATTTGAGTGAATCACGCAGAGGAAAGGTAATTTCAGTGTCTGATTCTGCAATATTACTATACAAAATGGCACGTTAGCCTGGTTAATGGTTTATTTATTTTCATTAAATATTGATTAGCCGCTGTTTATGCTGGGAGGCACTTTCCAACTTACTGTGGGAGTAGCTATATACCTATATTCTTTTACGACATTTTTTTTCCAAGTTAACTATTCAGTCTTACAAATTTGCATGTTTTGGCACTGACTGATATCTGACAGTAATTTGTGTATGCACTTCGCTATTATAACTTTATACCTAGTGTATTCAAAATCTGTTATCATTTCTAAGCTAGTCTGAAAAATCAAAACAATAGTGGAAAGAAAAATGGTG
This sequence comes from Nothocercus julius, assembly GCA_013398735.1. Taxonomy (NCBI): domain Eukaryota; kingdom Metazoa; phylum Chordata; class Aves; order Tinamiformes; family Tinamidae; genus Nothocercus; species Nothocercus julius. Next base: position 948,792 of record VZSV01000029.1, on the reverse strand, counting down.
GCATTTTTACCTTAGTGAAACAAAACATTATGTGAGCTTTTCACACACACACACACACACACACACACACACAAAATCTGTTGGCACATCTTACACATTTGCAGAAAATCATTTCAGGGTGATCAAATGAGAAACTTTTCGTCAGGCGATGTTTAATCAGGATGAGCTCCATCTGTTCAAGGAAATATCTTCCATAGAGAATGCTGCTTCTTTATCTTGGTAAGTCCCAAAGATGTTTGTCAAGGATGGCCCATAGACTGTGAGGAAATAACATCATGGGCACTGGAGGTGATGTGCCGCAAATAGGATTTGGTGAACGAAACTTCTTTTTAAAATGCCATGGTGGCATTTTGAAAAACTAACCAATACCATCATTTTAAGTTAAAACGCATAAGAGCGATTTCTGTTTCTAGAGCCCTATAAGGAAACAAGCTCATGGTAAAGTAATATAATGGTATATTATTATGAGATTAGAATGTAACAGTAATCCTCTTAAATCATTAGCAACAGTACTTCAGCATGACCCTTGACTTGATCTTCCCTGAAAATAATTGCAATAGATTTTCCACTAAAACAAGAAGAATTTGCATGTCAATGACAGCCTTATTAAAAAGTTTTTCTTTTTTTTTTAATATAAACGTGCAGTATTTGCTTATAGGGAATACAGATGGTCAATAGACCCCTAGAGAAGTGAGAGAAGGACTCCTGTCAAAATGCTGAACACACATTTGCATCCACATTGGAAACCCAGTAAGCAGGGTTTTTTTTTCCGTGAAAGTACTGGATTGCAAACTTGAACGATGAGATTTCCTGGCACACTCTTGAAACGTATCACACACGTGGGAATTCAAATCCATTTTTCCTTTAAACCCTAGCACATGCAAGGGATTTATGCTGTTCAAAGTTAAAACGTTAAATGGCACTAGCTTCCTGACTCATCAAAGGAAAAGCATGTGCTTAAGTCCACCTTTCCTTAGCAAAGCTCTTGGGAATATGTTTGTAAGAATGTGCGGGTGTCTAATGAAACCAGCAGTGTGTGCGCCCCGATACTGCAGGGATTAGAGGAAAGGTCTAGACCTGTTGAAAAGACATCTACTGGGGCTCTGTAATTTGTTTCCTGCTACAAATATTAGTGAAACCAACATAAATGCTCACGCTATTTTTTTTCTGCATTTTGGATATACTTTATTCTTCTAGCATTAGCGTTTTCTGGTGCTAGAGGCTGTGAATGATGTTTGCACATTGAAGGCACACACATACGCAAGATGAAGCTGGCTGGGTGCTGTAACTCTTCTCAATGTTCAGCTAGCAGTGAAGTCTCCTGAATGGTATTATGGAGTTGGTATCAGCAGTGTTCTTGGTTCTGCACGTTGTATTTAGCAAAAAGATGGGGCTTGGCAGAATTTGCAGTTAGGTATCGACTATTTGTAATATGCGACATCTGCACTCTTTTGGGATAGATTTTTCTAGTGGAAGGACTTCTGCATCTCAGGATTATCTTCTCATTTCTGGGGTATTCTGGTGCTAGGGTATGGACGTTTTCCTGGTTTCTAGCTGCAGCTGCTCCATTTTATGCATTCTGTAAAATATCGTGTGTAAAATATCAGCAAGTGCAAAGGAGAGGGAAGCGTAAAATAATAAAGTCTGCTGTGAGGCAAGGACTGCAACCGTCCCTCTTTCATCTTAAGTGAAATAGCTCTTCTTCCAGAGAGTCTGACACTCTCTGTAATCCACTCCATCAATTACTACTTAACAAAGCCCTGCAAAGCATCACCTCTCCAACTAAGAACCAAAAGCATCTCACCGCATCTTCCACAGCAGAACAACTAGGAGCAGCTGAAGGAGCTACATGTTAAACCACAGAGAGGTCGGTTTTATCACAGGTGGGTTCTGTAGTCACTGAACAACTAAATCCGCCCGGACGTTACTTCCCCGTGGCTCTGCGGCTGCGAGGTGCTCGCTGTCCCGGGCTGCCCCGGGGGCTGTCTACCCACAAATGGATCTTGAAACATAGAGGGGCTTTTAGTAGAGAAAGTCCAGGTGCTGAAAAGACCTAAGGCCCTTCAGGCAGGGGCTTTAGTGTTCAGTAGTGAAACCCAAGGGCACTCTTATGCTGCTTGGAGATTCCCTGGGTGTTCCTGCTCATCCTGCCACCTTGCTGCCCTGCTTGCATTCCCAGGGCGTGATAATCCTCCAAGACATCTGGCTGCCCTCCTCCTTGCAATGTCTATATCGGGCATGCTATTAAAAGATGCTATGAAAAGATGAACAGCGTGTTTTTCCAGGACGTAGTATTTATAGTGTGTCCCTGACAGACGACCCCAGTAGGGCAGGCCCTCGGTGTCCCCTCTCGCACGGGCTCCTTGGCACGCTCAGCAGTGTCTGCACCTTCTCGGAGGACTCAGTGGGTGCAGCAGCATCCTGGGGATGGGCTCTTGCACTGACACAACCCCACGCTGCCTGGAAATGGCCACAGATGCTCGCGTGGCACTGCCACCCCAGGAAGCGCACCCTGGACCGCAGCTCACATTACGGGTCTCAGCCGGAGACCCTGGCCTTGGGCCACCTGGCAATCTTGGAGGCATCTGCAGGACTTTCTGGGAAAGCTGCTGCCCTGCGGAAAGCGGGAGGCCGTGCACGCTGCGGTCGGCTCCGAGGGGCAGCCCCGCTCCCCGCCACCCGCAGCTCCCGCGCGGGGGCTTCGCACGTGCAGCAGCCGCCCGCGCCCCGGGCGCTGCGGGCCCCTCTGCCCCTGGAAAACACTTGTTTGTTTGGAGCGGGGAACCACAAGCATTAAAGGGGGGAGAGCGCGGACACGGGAGCCGGGCGGGGGGACAAGGGGGCGGCGCAGCGCGGGGGCGGTGCCGGCGGCGGCTCTTTGCCGGCGCGGAGCAGCGCAGCGCAGCGCGGCCGCGCACCATGCGCGCTCGCTGAGCGGTGCCCCGGACCCTGCACGCAGGGATGGCCTCCAATTTCAACGACATCGTCAAGCAGGGCTACGTGCGCATCCGCAGCAGGCGCCTGGGGGTGAGCGCCGGCCCCGTTCGCCCTGCCCGGGGCATCGCGGGGGGACACCTGCTTTGGGGAGCATTTCTTAATTTTTCTTTGTCTTCTGTAAGCTGCGCCCTGCGGCTCCTCCGGAGAAGAGACGCGCCCGGAAACTTGGGGGGGCGGAGGGAGAAATGGAGCAAAAGAAGGCACCTAACTGCACATCTGTGTGTACGCATTGTGCACATTGATGTATGTAGGTGTTTGTGGTTTTTGGCCACCGCGGAGATGCGGGTCCCTCCCGGGGGGCCGGCAGCGCTGCCCCCCGGACGGCCTCGGAGCGGGGCAGCCCCGGGGCCGGCAGCGCTGGGATGGGGCTGGTGGGGGGACGGCTGCGAGGAGCAGGAGGAGGTGGAGGAGGAAGCGGTTGGTCGGGAGGAAGGCGGCGGCTTGCGGGGCTCAGCGCCCCGCGGTGGGCAGTGGGGTCCGTGAGCCCGGCGAGGAAAGTGCCCTACGGGAGAGGCTGCTGCAATCTTGGGTTTATAGTATTTTTTCACACGGGCGAGGTGAGGATTCTGTGATATCTTCACGGCGTTATGTTAGTTGTCTTTAAGTTACTCCAATGAACCGCCCCCCCCCCCCCCCAAAGGCTCCTTCTCTGCTTCCTCTAGCTTGCTATTTTATTTTAAACTTCTCTATGTCTGTTATTCTTTTACTACCATACGTCCCTCAGTTGTAGGTTCTGTGTCACAATAGTGCCAGGCTGGTTCCCTCTGTTATTTCTCTTTCAAAGCACAGCGTGTGCCCGTCCTTCCTGGGGTGCTGCTCCTCGGCCCCCCATGAGCCCCACAAGCGCCTGGGGATGAGCCTTGTGTGCTCCGTGCCTCCCGTGTCGCTCCCGAGCCAGTGTGACGTGGGGGGACATGGGGCTGAGGGAGGCTTTGTGCGCATAAAATGTGCTGTTTGCCTCAGGATGGGAGAGTAACTCATTTCTAGTGGTTATCGGGAACTGATCCGTTATTAAACTGGCACTTCTGAGTTATTATTTACAGCATGAATTTTGCATTGAGATTTGTTACAGGGGGGTTTACCTGGAAAGTGTTTTTTTTTTTTTTTTTCTTTTTTTAATATAATCAATGTTTCATTATCTTGCTAGATGATTCAATGGTTTCTGTACAGCTTTGGTAATCTCTTTCTTGGAAACTAGAAGGCATTTCATGATATACCAGCAGGCATCTTTTTAAGTGCAAGATGATATACATGGATTTTCTGTGTGTAATTTATTCTTTGAGCTGTGTGATTCAGTGATAGAGTGATAGATGGAGATAACTTTATTATGAGAGAAGTTGCAGTAAATCTGGCAGGATTAGCATATTCTAACTGTCCTCTTCCACCTGAAGCATTCAGACTGTTCCATCATAAATGACAGATGAGATTAAACTGTGACACATCCTTCCATATCATAAGAATGAAACCTCATGGGCCTATGAATAGGGTCCCTCTGCATAAGCTTAAACACCGCTAAGTCTTCTGACCTTCATTGGTTCAAGCTTTCCAATACCCTCCTCTTGTGGGAGGGTGAGGAATAGTGTGCATTGTCCTCTTGTTATATACAATTTGACAGTCAAATGACAAACAGGAAGAAATGGAGACCCACACTGAGCTCCTGGAAACAGAACAAATGTTAAATGCTTTTTTGGAAGTGACAGTTTCTTTATTTAATCCCATTTCGTATTCCAAAGGCTTTATCCTACTAAGTGCCTGAAAAATAAGTGTGAGAAGAGTGGGGTTACTGGAAACTGCCTCTGTGAAGAGGTCTAAGCAAAGGCACAGAGTGACTGTGGCCGTAGACCTCAAAAAATGGGGAGGTCCAGGCTTGCTGTCCCACAGGCTCTCCAGCGCTGTGGGGAGGTGCTGCGTGGCAACTGGGTTTGATCATGACCATGACCCTCCTGCTGTCACTTTAAATCTGGTGGAAGGAAGAGGCCTGGGGCAGAAAAGTTGAGGTCACCTGTGCAGATCTTGATGTCTCCACGAGTTTGAAAACAAACAGTTTTATTAACTGCAGAGCTATTCTCCCCTTGTAGCTCTCAACTTAGAGTATTGGTTCACGCACTAATTACTCAGAAATAAACAGTTGAAATGCAGTCATAGATTCCTTCCTGTAGCTTGCAATTTTCTATGAGCCTCTTAAGATCAGTGCCTTTACTTATAAGTGGAAGTGAGTACTGGGGTTAATTATGAGTACCCTGAGCTCTTTAGGTTCAAGACTAGCTCAGATTTCTGCAGAGCGGTGGCTGCCAGCGCTCGCTTCTCAGGACACAGCTAAGGAGTCCCCTTGCTGCTCTGGGAACTGCTTTCCCTCCTTGGTGCTGTTGTGTGTGTCCTCGGCTGATTCTGAGTACCTGGAGCTGCCGTGAGGCTTTAGGAAGAGTTTTAATTCCTGAATTTACTAGGTGGCAAATGAGAACTTGGCTCTTCAGAGGAAAAGGAGCTGTGCAACGTTTATTTTCTAGTAGCAGGCATTACACCCCTGTGAGTTTGAGGTGACATGAGAAGGGAAAATATTTTTGCAGACTTTAACATGTTCAGCAGGAAACTTTCAAAGAATGTTATCCCCATACCATGAAAATTATAGGAAGGAGAAGCTGGGTTCAGCCTTACGTAGGAATTCCTGTTTAATTGAGAAGGATTTCAGTACTATGTGTGTGGTGAGATGTAAGTGGGAGTTATTAAAACACCTTCCAGTATTATGGTGGCACAGCTATAATCAGTGAATTGTCTTTGCAGACTGAATTCAGCTCCTGGGTTTTCCTCTGTAATGCTATGGTAATTCCATCACCAAGGGAACTAGGAGCAGAGCTTGCCTCCACAAATTATCTCAAGAAGTGACTTTTCAGAATAGCTGGGGTGTGGGTGCTTGATTTTGAAAGAAAGGGATGCAGAAAAACCAAGGGATTGCTTAAAACCAAGCTGTACTTCTGTCAAATAAAAATGGCAATTCTGATAGGCCCTATTTAATTTCAAAATCTAATTTGGGCCAGTTATAGTTTTGTACCTGGGCTATTTATGTACATTTTAAATATTAAATTTGCATATTTAATAGAATAGTTTCCATAGCAACATTGGTAGCACATGTCTTCTGTAAAGCCAATATATTTCTCCCTAATATATTTGGAAGAAAGGATGTTCTTCTTGATTCTAGACTGTGGTGCTTCTGCCCAAGTGCTGGATCACAGCACTCTGACATCACCTAAAATCCATAGCTTTTATGAACAGCAGGATGTGACGATTTAGGATCAACCTGGAGGATTTTTCACTATGAGACCTTGCCAAAAGAGCCTTAAAGGGAAAGGGTCCCTTATACTCCCAGCTCCTTTCCTCCCGGGCTGAGCTGTTGCAACCTCACACCCCCATCGAGCTGCTGGTGATTCAAGGCTCTGCTTGCTGTTCCTGCAGCCAGCCCTAAGCCCTGCTGCGCTGGAAGGTACGTTTCAGTTTGAGGATTATGGAGCACAGGAGCTGCTGTACGAGTGTCCTCTCCTGCCGTGACCACCACTGAGTGACAAGCAGGAACTGCAGACCCACGACAGGAGGGACAGCAGATGATTTCTGCAGCCTTTGCCTGGGCAAAGCCAGGGGTGTCCTGGGGTGCAGGTGCAGTGCTGAGGTGCCATCAGTCCCCATGCAGGGCCTCAGGGATGGTGCTGTTTCCCTCAGAAGACCTTATGGAGCCCACGGGCATCAGGGCTATCTCTGCCTCAATGTATAGGAAGTGGCTGGAGCTGGATGCCATGGGCTAAGCTGTCAGTCCCTGGCTCTTGGCGTACTAGTAACACACTTGGAGTGTCTTATTGCATTAAGCGACACAGTGCTGTTAGTGTCAGAGGGAAACCTCTTCGATGAACTGCAGGTGCCTAAAGCTGTACCCAGCTAAAAGCAAAAGGAAAAGCGCCTCGGAGAACCCGCTGAGATGTGCTGGGGTGGAGCAGAGAGCGCTCGGTCAAGCTGTGTGCGTATTCAAAGCTGGAGTCTGGTTTGTCTCTGCGCAGTATTTCAATAGAAGCACTGGACTAGACCAGCAGCACTGGCATCTTAAGAGTTTTTCTCATCTGTAATGTTTTCCAGGAGATATGAAATACCTTAAGATAACACAGACTTGACTGTACCTTTTCTTCCAGGCTTTCTCTATTATAAACACATCTAGCTTGGGTGCCGGTATTTCCATTGCATCCCCATTTCTCTTTCCAAAAGCACTGATTTTTTTTTTTTTTTTTTTTTTTTTTTTTTTAAAAGTCATCAGTAGAAAAGGTGTATCAGGATTTGTACTTCATTCTGCATATGGTGCTGTTCTTTCTCTTGTGGTACGAGGTGGATCAAAGCTCTGCATAGGCAATATGAGGAGTCTGAGTTACTGGACAATCTTCCAAGAAAAATTCAAAGGCAGGGATAGACTACATCCCTTAAATTTTTAAGGCTTAAAATAGATGTGACGCCATCTACAGTAGTGTTTGCTCTCATGTACTCCTCCCGCTGTCCTGAAACTTCCCTGTGCTGAAGCAGTCCTATCTGTCTTGCTAGTAAAGCCCTTTATTTGGGAAAAACTGTCTATGTGAAAGAAACCCAATCTAGGCTGAAATAAGGAGTGAGTTGTGGTTAAGAACGTACCTGAATGTGAAGTTGTTGGCACAGCGTGTTCGTTTCAGTTACTCTAAAGCAGAGGACACAGAATACAGTGGTTGTGATGCTTTCTGCTTCAGCAAGCTTCTCTTTAACGTGGAAACTACTTATGTTAGCAGGATGATATGTCAAAATGATATTTTAGGTTATCTGTCTCTTTATTCCATGGCAAAGATGTAAGAACTGTAGTTTTACAACTTCAGTTCACACAGTCACCAGAAGCAGCCTATCTGAGCTTATATGCACACATTCAAAAAGGATTAAAAAACCCTCATACATATCTTAAAGCAAAATAGCAAATGCTACAGCAATTTGCATATGAGAATTAAGTTATGTGATCTAAAAGATGAACTTTTTTTCCTTTTGAAAAAAGAATGGTTCTTACAACTGGAACTCTAAGATGACATATGCAGTTGAATTAATGTACACAGATTACTGCCTCTGCATGGCAGAAGTATTTAATACAAATAATTCGATGTATGTTAGAGAAGCTTCACAAAGCATTTGTCTTTCTGGAAAATGTATTACCTGTTACAGGGCGTATTTACAACACAGAAAACAATCTTAAACTAAAAATAATGTGTAGAACTTTCAAAATTGGGCACTGCTATCAGGGAGCCTGATTTATTTTATGATCTTCATGGTTTTATGAAAGTACTTCTGCAAATAATCATTGGAGGTCTGGGAGTTTACTTCACAGTTTATATTACTATTAAATTGCTACAGGCTATTAAAAATACTCATTTGGGAGGATCCATCTACTTTAATGGAGATACGCTAACGGCTAAATATCTGTTTCTAAAAAACAAGGTCTCTGCAAAGTCTCCACAGATCTCTTTATCAGAGAGTAAAGCACATGGGGTAGGAGCAATGTGGATTTTTTTTTATTATTATTATTTTTTTTTTGGCTGACAAAGGAGATGCTGGGAACAGATTTCTGCAGAATCCTCCAAGTCTCCCGAGGTACCTTCCACTTTGCACTTGCAGACCGGCCTCAGTGCTGCTCTTGCAGCCGTATCTGTTTAACAGCACTTCTAATTAAATCCCTGCTCTGTGCAGCCCGCTCTACGCGCTCTGTAACCCCATCTGCTGAAGGCACCTCCTTGTTATGCAAGGAATGATCAGCCTCATCTGTCTGTTAGACAGTGGGTCCTCCTTGGAAACTTGGGACTTATCCACAGGAGGCTCTGGGCACCTAGAGGCTAGCTGGATTTTAGCAGGTGAAGTCAACCAGTGTGTTTGACACTACGGTTAGTCCATACAAGTTTCCCAGGTGGAAGGAAATGTATAGAATGGAGTTTTAAACAGCTTTCACTTTTTTTTTTTTCCCCCCCACATTATTAGAGTGACCTGGTGTAAGTAGCTGGGGACAGCCTCCTGAATAGGCACCTGAACTTTCCAGGGGCTGGAAAGGAAAATCTGACTGTGAAGAAGTGATTTTTTTGGAGTAAGTCTTCTATGCTCCGAATAAGGGTAACCGTTTATTTAAGTCTCGGTCATAGAAAAATTGGTCAGAAGATTTCTTTTGAAAGACTGGAGCTGCAAAGGTAGAGTTGTTCCCTCTTTAGTATTAACCTTGTTAAGGGCAGAAACTGGGTCTGCTCCTGTCAGACCTCTTTGCTTGATGGGGCTCACCAGCGCCAAAACTCATAACCATGTTAGTGTGAAGGGATGTGGTGTACATGGTATCCTCTGCTGCAAGACCAGGCTCTCTTAAAATATCTTATAATAGACTCTGGTAATAACTTGGCCTTCAGAAAGGAGCCGACTTCATAACTTTGTTGCTACTTGCTTGTTTCTAGGAAATGCTTGCTGGAGTGATGTGAACTGTGGTAGCTGCCAGGTAATTCTGGATTGATTTTTAAGAACTCAAAGTAAAAAGGTCGTTAGGTTTCTGGTCTGTTCCCTGTCTCGACTAATACTGTATCTAAAATGTTAAAGAATGTTACTGTTTTAAAAAACAATAAAACCTCGAAAATCAGGAGGATTTTTTTTCTATGTTATAATATTGCATGAACATTTATACATTGGACAGTGACAGTATGCTAGATTTAAGAGGAAAAATCAAAGTTCTTGCTGGAGATAACTTCTTGGGAAGTTTACGTGAATGTTCTGCTCCCACTTGCTGTATAACTAAATATGAAAACTTCTGATTATTGCTTAAAAGTTTGGAAAAACTAACATATAAGGTTTCATTTAAGAAATCCAAAATGAGAAAATGGAAGTCTTTAGCTCTGGCTGAAATTACAGTTGTCAAAATCTGAAAAGAGTTGAAGCTTTCAGGGCTTTCTGCTCTTGATTTTAATTCTGTTGACTTCTGAAGAAACACCACTGAGAAGATTGCTGTTGGATGTTTAAAATGACATGTGATTTTACAAGTTCTGCATAACAGTGTTTCTGTGAAGCCCTGTGGGAGGAACAATAATATGGGGGAGAGGCAATCTGCAGGACTGGAACCATATGGTTAGAGATGGGTGCTTGAATAAGCACACCAAAAACTGAATAGGAGGATTTGAGAGTGAGCTGTGAAACCTGGAAACAAGAAGAATAAAGACAGACTGGGGTATAGGGCATTGTCTACCCTTGAATCAGCTGCCTTATCAAACTCGTATTCACCGTACAGATGCTTTTGATCTGCAATACTGAGGCAGCAGAGAAAAACTGAACATTTTCTCCGTACCAATTTCAACCTGTGAGATATAACGCCTGTTGGACACTCATACTTTTAGAAAACTGTTTATAAGGTGTTGGAACAAGTTCACAGATATTCAGATTTCTCAGCCCATTTCAGAGGCAGCAGGGATGAGCCTTTGTCTCCAAGCTGGGAAGAGAAAAAGTACTGGTGATGCCCTGTAAAACCCACTGCAGCTCACTCAATGCTGCCAGTGTTGAGTCTATCAGCCTGTGGATAAGATGGTTCCAGATTCCTTCTGACATAAAGTTAATGTGATGTTCAGTCTAATAAATCAATAGCTGTCTTGACAGGGTTACGCTAAGTATTGAAGCAAAAAGATCCTTCCTGCCAACACTCAGTTTCCAGAGTGAGCAGACAACTCCTCCGGAGGACAAAGGGGCAAGATGATGTAGATTGTGGTTTGGAGTCTGAAATAGCAGTTTAGATGGTGGCCTTTTAGAGTAGGAAGAGTAATTTTGTTTGTTTTCTAGCATATGCTTTCAAATAAATGAACTTCCACATTTTCTTTCAGGTTTTCAGTGTTTTGCTTCAAAAACAGACTGCCTGCCAAACATGGTTCCTTTCCCAAAGATGATACGTAGTAAACAAGTGATTCTCACTGATGCTCTACCTAGTTTCCAGGGTGGGATTCCCACTTCAAGTCCCGTGCACGTGTGACTGAAGAAAGACCCACGTTCTTCTGCTTTTATCTCAGACACTTTCCTCATCCCTTGTCAGTCATCCTTCCTGGCTGCTCTCCTTCCCTGCTATTTGGTTTTTCTTCACTGGACGAAGCTCTGTGCACGTTCTTGGGGTCGTTGCTAGCTGCCCTGCATGCCCAGGAGTGCCCAAAGAACAGCTGAACGTTGGGAGGCTGGTTGTTACAAGGCAAAGTTCTCCGGCCGTTGATGCCTTTCCATCATCAATTTGATCTATAGCGTGAAGATGGTTCTGCTGTGGTGTAAACTGGCATTACTGTAGTGAAGGTAGATCACTGATAAACACTAATTTTGCAGTGCTTGTGAAAACCTTTTAAAAAAAAGAAGTAACAGATGTAAGGTCTGTACTGGAGACTGACATCTTAATTTGGTGTTTGTGTAGTTTTAGGTATCCTTGTGATTACTGATGGACTGTTCGTATTATCTTTTTGTCCGACTTTATCAAGTGCTGTCAGAAACGCCACAGAAGGTTCAGGCTATTAAAATGAGAAGTTTATTTTTTTTTTCTTTCCTGTACTGAAGATAATATAACATTTCAATTAAAAAATTCAATACTGTAAAATCACTGGTGCTGCTTTCTGGTAACCTTAATATAGTAAAGTTGTCCCTTTGCTTCCTGTATAATTCTTATCTGGGCAACCATCAATGCTGTATAATCAGCAAAGGGGAAAAGCCACTCTCTAGGGTCTGACCAATGCATCAGCACCAGTGAAGATGGGTTTAAGTTGAGGCTGTGCTGAACTTAGTGCATGTGAGTGACACGTCCCTGGCAGAGCGCTTGTGTGGCAGGATGCAAGTGGCCCTTGTTTAACGAAGTTGTGCAAATTAAGAGGGCAGTGTTGTGCTTAGCTTTCATAAATGCATTCTAGGCAGCAGTTGTACCTTGCTGAGCCTGGAGTCTGCCACTGCATGAACGAACTTTTGAACTGACTAGTTTTGAACTAACTCTTACTATACAGAAGCGACCTGAGAAATGATGGGAAGCTGGATTTGTCCCTTTGAAGTAATGTGAAGTCTGAGCAAATGCAATAGGACTGCAAGAGCGGGTGGGAAGCGGAAGGGAAATATGGGCTCTGGAATCCCTATTTTGCTCTCTCTCTCTTAGGAGGTAGGTAAGGGTAAATAAAAAACACGCTGGGCTCTGTTGCACCTTTCCTGGAATCCATAGTGCCTAATCATTCTGCTTTTCAAATCACTGCTGAGAATAAATTTGTGTGCAGGTTCCTGGCACTCTGAACGTGTCCTGACGGGAGGGAGCAAGATGCTTTCCCAAGGAGCCGCTTCTCAGGTGCTCGGCAGCTTTGAGCGCCCCGGCAGGGTGGTTACGCACGGGCTCACGAGTCCATGTGCTGACCACAGGTTCCGGGCTCACTGCTGTGACTCGAGTCCTTTTGTGCCCCGACCTTCAGTCGCTCGGAGCGCGTCTGAGATCTTTGCTCTGAAGGCAGCGCGCTGCAGTGCTTGAAAGGGGAAGAGCACTTTAACTGCTGTGGGCTTTTTGCTGCTGCAGCTTTGAACAGAGCCTCAGCCTGTCTAGCGGTCCGGGTCAAACCATTTCAATTACTTGCTGCAATCCTGTAAGGTGAGGCTGAGTGCTTGTTACTATGATTTAATGGATTGTAATTCTGTCACTTTTAACAAAGCTCTGTATTTTGGTGAAGTCCAGCTTGCAGTGATTCACTTCGTAGCAATATTTGCTGTTTCATGCAAGTCTATTTTAATTTTAAAAATGATGCAGTTTCCAAAGGGCCCAGAGGAACGACCTTTGGCTTGCTGCATAGCTGTAGCATCAGGAAGGAGAATGCGGAAGGAATAATATAGGGTGAGTTTGTGTTGGGACTGGATGGATTAACAGATACCTTGAGATTTTTATTTGAGCTGTGTGGAGGATGTGTGCATGGGGAATGGGCGGTAGTGTGAAGGGACACCTGTACTAAGGGACACTTGTGATATTTTCTGTTGAAGCCTGCAATTAAACGAGTTGGTGAATGACAACAGACCCAAAAATGGACCGTTGTCTCAGTCTGCTAGTTACTGGCTTATAGTGTTTGTCACCTTTGGCTCTCCAAGCAGTACAAGGCACAGTAAGTGTCACTAACTCCCCTTACCAGGTGGCCGACAGGTACAGCTGAATAGCCCGGGTTACACACTGAAGGCTGAGAAACCCCAGCCCTTCTCCTGTTTCTGGCTTTGGACTGCTGGCAGCTTGGGGTGCTCACTAGAGATAAAGGCCAGATTTGCATGCGCTTCCAGCCTGTTTCGCAGAGCCTGAGCGAGCACAGCTCATCTCCGTGTGTGAGCGAAGCTGCCCGTTCCTTCCGGACACGGCGCTTGGGAGACACCTCTGTTCCAGCTGCTCTAACCAGGCAGCTTGCCATAGTTGCGAGTTCTTGTTATTAAAGGTTAGTGCATATGTGGTCTGCAGCCTTTTTGCATTTCATGTGCTAATTAGCCTGCTCTGTGAGCTGTAAATGAGCTCCATCTATTCTATTTTCCCCTAGTTCCCATGTAATTAGAGCAACCAAGTCAGATCTTGAGTGACCAAAAACAACAACAAAAAAACACTTCTCAAACCATAATTTGTAATGGGTGCTTCAGGTTGTGCAGCAGTTACCTAACCCAGGACATCACAACACTGGATTAGTTCACTAGCCCGGTCTAACAGGCTGACCCAGCAGAGCAGCACATCCGATAGGCTCTGCGTTGCTTAGAGCTAACCTAGCTTGCAGAGTCAACTTCTAGTCTGCATGGAAACCTTTATTTATTTTTTTTTCCTCCCGTCCTGTAGTAGCTAAAGTTCTAGACTGATTTCTCACCTATCCAGTTTCATGCCTAGAATTAACTGTGCTCACATATAAAGCTTAGCAGATGTTCAAGGCACCAAATTGGATGCTTAGCTCCACTTTGAGTTTTTTCAAACTGTCACTAGCAAGTGAGGGCTTCTACTGTAAATGCTGGTTGGCACTGAGAGGCACTTTGCTCTAATGGCCTAACACGGCCCAGAATGATAGCCTCTTCTGTGCCTGTGACAAACTATTACTTTGAAGGCTGCAAGCCCATAAAGAAGGATCTGAAAGTAGGAGGATATTTTAGATAATTATCTGGATGCTGCATCCAGCTAATGATTTCTGAAGGAGAATGGATTGGAAGTTGAAGTCTTGCTTTTAACTCTTTTTTTTTCAGGTCCTGGAAAGCTAGACAGGCCCTACAGAAACTGGAAAATGGAGCCACGTTCTGTATTTCCTTCCATTGTGTCAAATAGCATCTCTTTCTACCTTACATCTGCTGTGTAGCTTGTCATATGTGGTGCAGTCTATTTGCACTTGAGTCTATTAACAGGTCTCCTGTAACTCAACTGTAAGGAATGCTTGCCAAAAGCCACCGTGCCCTGAGCAGTGAAGTGACTCCTTTGTCGCATGCTTAGGGTATTCATGTGGGATGGACAAATGTTAAATCCCAGTTCTCTCTTCTTAATTTACACTTAACATTAAGCTGGCGTCATTGGCCTGTTTGAGGTACCAACCTCCTGCATGTCCTGGTTGCTCCTAACCTGTAGTGTCCTCCCAATGCCCTGCAAAAATTTATGGTGGAGAAAAAAAGGAGACTTCTGTGATAAATGTGCTTCAGCACCTGGCTAGGGACCCTAATCAAGATGCTGCTAAACTCTGGACCTTCTAGCTGTTACGTGCATCACTAGTTTGAAGGGGGCACTTTGCTTCTAAACTACCTTATTGACATTTGCAGGGATTTGCTTTAAAAGGGTTCTCACAAGCTCTTGGGTGCCCTGTTTGAAAATTTGGTCACTAAGGAGTGCATCTGGAAATCCTTTCTTGGCTTTGCATGAGTTCAGCCCACCTGGAAATCTACTAAACTTGACCTGTGCCAGTTGTGACAGCAGTGTAGCATGACCTAAAACAAAGTCGCCATGGCTAAATTGTTCAGTAGTCGCGGGCAAGTCTTTTTCAGCATGTAGAGGAATGAGTGAGGCTTATTTGTCTATATAAATCCTTCTCGAGGGAAGGAGGAGAAATCTAGCTTATTTTCTTTAGTTCCCTGAGGAGGAGGATAGCTTGATGTAAAACTGCTTTGATTTATGTAGTCATTATAACCTGATCACAATGAATAATGCAATATCACTTGCTCATAACACTAATGGTAAATGGATATTCTGGGAAAGTAAAATTGTTCTGTTGCCAAGTGCAGCTATATCTTTACGGACAACATGTGGGCAACTTTGCTGTTTATTTTGTGAAGCCAGTGAACTAATCTACTTATCCATGTACTTTTTAAATCACTCCAAATTGCTAGTACAGCTTGGACCAAAGTAACTAAAGTTATTGTGTTTTTTTACTTAAAAAAAAGTAGAGAACATACTATGAGAAATTGCTTATGTTACTGACTTGTCTACTAGGTTATCAGAATTGCAGAAGTCAAGATTTTGGCAGTAGCACAGACTTTGTGAATGTCATCCAAAGCTGTGTGATAGCACTTTCATTTACTGCTTTTAGAAAGACAAATTTACCGTTTATTTGAAAAGAATCCCTACAAATGAATGCTACTGTATTTTTTTTTTTTTTTTTTTTAGTTTTAGGCCAGAGAGCAGAAAAACAATGCAATAAAAGGGGTCAACTTTCCCTAAGGTCTTGCTTGTTGTTGACAAGATAAATTTGCTAAATTATATTTCGTACTATTATCATTGTCATTTAATAGGGATAAAGAGAAGTCAAGCAAGTATGTGATGGGGTTCTTTGACCCTAAAGTGGAATAGGTTGGCTTTGCCTTAGTGCATTATCTGTTTTTAAATAATTACATGAGGAAATATATGACTTAGTTTTAATCCTCCCTGCCTCTCCTGCTGACCTAACATACAAAAAATAGCCTTACCTCCCAAATCTAAACTAGGTTTGATATTATTTCTGGACTCTTTTTAGATCGGTTTTTGAACTCAAATATAGAAGAATGAGGGAAAATCAGCTTGAGCTATACTGCAAATTTTGATTTTTATCACTTGGACTTCTGTTTTCCGTGCAGAGTTTTTCATGTAGTCAAGAATGAGATTTTGGGGCATTTGAAATCTAGCTCTTTCTGATCACTTTGGAGGTGACAGGGGCTGACGTGGTGTTCCTCCTTGCCCATGCCTGATTTTACAGTAGGTCCAGGATTCAGGCAGTCATGGAGGACAACGAGGCTCTGTTTTTGCTGTTCTGCAAGACTCTTTCGAACTATGTGGACCATGAAACCCAGAAAAGTCAGAGGGAAATCTTTCCATTTTACTAAGCCAGATGATGGCTGGTTCCAAATGAGAGTAACAGATCCTTGGCTTGCAGCGCATTTCCAGCATCAGGAGAAGCAGCAGGGTTAGCTGAGGAATCCTGCCCGGTTTGTAAGATGCAGAATGGAGAAGCAGCGATCCAAATGCTCACATTGCGTAATTCCTTTGAAGTTGCTCCTTTGACTTCAGTTGTGGGCATGACTTGCATCAGCTGATCTTAAGAGCCAAAGATAGAATGGACTGATTTGACATGACCTTAGACATGCATGTTGGATCACCTCGCTGGCTTTCAGATGATCCACTTTGTATGGTCACATTGTTGTTTCCCTCAAGTTTTATGGTGTTGCTAGCTTAGAAGCTGAATTTTTTTCAGAAGAGATTACAGGAAGTAGATGCAAGTTTGTATGATACTGGAGTTAAATTTGGGGTTAGGCTTCCTGGAAGGTCTCGCAGGGAGTGCTTTAGAAGTTTTAGGAGGTATTATGCAAATAACAGCTATTGCTCTTCTCTCTGTGGCACAGCAGATCCTGATTTGCTCTTTGGATTATCTAATCATTGTCAGTGCTTGGGGTGGAAGTAATTACAGCAGCACTTTCAACTAATTCCTATTCATGGAGCGGTGTAGAAAATGTTGATTTGAGAAATAAGTGAGCTAAATATTCCTGACTGAATAGACACCTAAGAGCATTTGGGGCTGGTTCTTGTTAGAACTGTTTTGACAGCAGCATCAATGTAAACAATTAATGTGTTATCTTCTACTTGAGAAATATTGACATGTCAGACACACACTAGATCACCATGACATCAAAGACCTAATTACTTGCTCTATATGTAGCTCATCCAGGCTCAGTGATTAGCTCTCTGTTCTTGGGTGTCACATTCTCTTCTGTGCATTGACTGTGCTTGACTGTGTCAGGCAGGAGCTACTAAATCTGATGTTGCTAGAGGTTTTTGTAGGTTTTTGTTGATCAGCTGTGGAGGAACACATCTTCTGGTGAGAATGCCATTACTTAGATGCAACAAAAGAGGCTTCTTGGTTTCCATGAACTATGCTATGAGGAGCAGAGTATAGTCTTTAGGGAGATAAGCTTCAGCCACACTTATGTAAAAGTGCAATTGGTGTGTTCATTGTTTAGTCTAGGACAAAATAAGTAGTGGAACTCCTTAAACAGACAATGCAGAAAGCTAATGTGCTGACCATTAGCCTGGAGATGCCATAGAACAAGCTGATTGATAAGGAGAAGGAAGTTCAGAGGAGGAACCTCTGTGACCTGCCTAGTTTTCCTCCAATTTTATCAGGTTGTGATGAATAATGCACCTTCCTTTCTTCTCAGAAACTTCAGTCTGAATGATCTTCAGCTAACGGTGCTGCTATAATGAGGTGTTCCAACTTTGAGAGGTCTTTTTATTCTTTCCTCTTTTCTCTCCCTGAACCAGAACATCAAGTCCAGTATTTATTTCGGAGGCAATAAAATCCTAATGGCACCAATTTCTAGTCATTCACTGTGCTCAAATGGAGTCTAGTGTCAATAGTGCCAAGTGGTTTTTGGAAGGGTGATGACAACTTGGATCCGTAGTCAATCAGAGGCCGAACAAAATTCTGTATTTCCTTATTAGTCTAGGATATCATTCTCCTACTCTGGCCCTACCTGTCTGGGTGCTGCTGAGGTCAGAACTGTGGCTACAGCTTTGAGTTACTTGCTGGCCTGAAGTGCTTCCGAGTCCGAATGTCTCATATATGTTCCCATTTTGTGGTTGTGTTTGTCTTACGGCATATTGTGTAATGCCTAATGCATTACAAAAGGATTCTGTTCTCCTCTATGGGCCTTTAACGCTTCAAATTAAAAATGCAGCTTTTTTTTTTTTTTTTTTTTTTGAAAAGCAAGAAGATTGAGTAATCACGCAGGAGACTCTCAGGAGGTTTTTGGAAAACTTTTCATGTGGAATCTTATGAGGTAACCTAGGCTCAGCAAGCCAGATTCACAGAAAGAGAGAGAACTTTCTCTCAGTATAAGTTGGTGCATACTTGAATTCCTTTTTTTGATGGTAAGCTTTCATTTTGGTCAGTGTCTAGTAATTCTTGAACAATTCAATTTAAGCTTTTGCATTCAACAGAACATGCTGTTGAGTGGCCAGTAAGCTGGAAATTTGGATGAAAGTCTTGATGGGTTCAGCTGCTACCTGGCATCCAAACAGCCTGCCAGTGTGCCAAATGCTTTTCCAGGCAAGTGGGCCAGGAATGTGAGTGCCCACACAAGAGGCAGCCCCTGAACGCGGAATTCCCAGTGGTCAGAATGGCCTTAGGTTCTGCGGTTAAATGATCTGGCTTTTCTGTTACCCAGTAATGTTTTTCATATTGATGTCTGCCTGTATAGGCATGTACAGTTCTATCTCTTTTGCTTGTCTAGTAGAAACTCCGTTCCTACCTGCCTGCTCCAGTTTTCTTTGTATTTGCCTTAAGCATACAAAATTAGAACCATTATCAAATTAATTAAAATGGAAAGTATGTTACTTGGAAAAAGAAAGCTATTTTCTAGAAATCCTACATTTGTAAGCATCCTGATTATGACTTTTTCTTTCTATAACCCTTTATGCAAGCATTCACTGCCTTCATAAAAAATCTCTACCAGTATCATAATTTAAAGGCAATGGGTTGCATCTAACTGTTAGCCTGACTTTGAGTTTAAGCTACCAAGAGCCATTAATTGTAGCTCCGGAGCAAAAGCTGATTTATGAGTTTTAACTTATATGCAAATACTAGAGATATTCAAGTCATTGGAGATGCCAAGTTTACTCTCTTCTGTCTCTAGATTTACCAGAGATGCTGGTTAGTATTCAAAAAAGCTTCAAGCAAAGGGCCGAAGAGACTGGAGAAGTTCTCAGATGAGCGTGCTGCTTACTTTAGATGCTATCACAAGGTAAGAACTGATTATATGCTTGTTTCTCAAAATTTGTTTTAACATACAATAAAGAATAAAAAATAATGTATTACTTGGGCTGAAAATTTGACCTTATTTACTCTTGAAGTACTAAACTCACTTGCATGTTCCTTCATTTGGTATGGTAGAGGCAGAGTGAGCATTACCTCTCCACGCTTTACAGCTAGTACACCTTGCTAAGCTAGTGGAATATGTCTGTAATATTTTTATAGAACAAGTCCTTTCCTCTCTCCAGCCTAATCCTTTTTGCTTTAGATCAGACCTGAAATACTTCAACATGATTACTCTTAGTCATAATTAGAATAATAACTGTCCAAGGTAACATGGCATGAATTCACAAAGCTGGATGCTTAAGACAGGTTGCTATTTTGCTAGGATTTTGCATCTGTGGGAGGACATTAGACACTTGCAGAAATGAAGGGCAGCATGAATCTTTTTTTACATGCAAATTTTTCTTGAAGTGATGGTGTGAAAATCTTTGCTAAATTCATCAATTTTTAATGAATATAGTTTTCCCTCTAATAGCTTTACTGAAGTTCTGTGTGCTGTTCATATTCATCTGAGTATTTACACATGTTATTCTCCTGGGCATGGAGATGAAAATAAGAAACACTTTAATTGATAATCATTGTTGGCAAAAGCTTTATACATTAGATTAGGAATTATGTGCATAAATTCCTGGGAATCAGCAAGCACAGCTCAGCTTGAGGCTGATCTACCCTTATTCACTTTGACACGTATTTAGAAGGAGATTTGGAGGGAATACTGGATCTGAATTCTTGGATTTATCTACCTACATGCCACAATTTGTAATTGATTGGTCCTAAAACCCTGTGGCTATTTGTACTAAATCATACTCAGTCTGTTCAAACCTAAATCAAGGAACTTTCAAAAGTAGCGGGTCTTGGGTATGTCCAACTAAAATAAGGCATGCAAAATCTTGGTTTCTAGCAGAAAGCTTATAGTCCACCTGTATAAAATGGAGAGATCTTTTCATATCCTCCTGGCTGTTGCCGGTGAGCCTGCAGATAGCTCTTAGGGCTGGATAACTTGGCAGCAGGATATTTGTCTGTGGGAGTTGACTCTAATGTTGTCATCACTGTTCATTCTCTGCATCTATCATTCCTCTCTGCAAGCTCTGTAAATGAAACAGTGAAGTATTGTGATTCAAGTTGTTTAAGCACAAGTATTAGGGTCTGTGGGCTGCCATTCACTTCTGTGCTGTTGCTATTGGGCAATGGGGCTCTGCAGCATCCCCATTGCTTCACTGAGATGCAAACTGAGGTTGTTTCCCAGTTCTGCACTCAATGACTCTAAAAGTTGACAGGTTCTGCTTATTTTTACTGAACATAACTGAGAGGAAGTTGAATATTAAATAGCACTTCCTGACAAAAACGTGTTAACTTACAAGGAGAGAACATGTGGATAAAAGTGATTTTCATCTTCTCTTCTTAACTAAGCTTTGTAAATGTGTAAAATTCAGAGGTGGTGAATGATGCAAATACTTCTAACACTGTTATGCAATGAAGTGTTAAAAAAGAGCCATGTGACACTACTGCTGTGTAGTTGAGCTCCTTCTTTTAAAAAGCGTGACTGATAATTAAAAGATAATTTATTATGGCAGAGACTTCATCTAACAGCTTCTAGACTAGCTTCTAGTTTGCTTTTTTGTGTATCACATGTGGGCCTGGGTGCCTTAGACCCCATGGAGTCATAGCTGTTGCCTTCATCTGTATGCACCTGGCCAGCTGTTGTAGGAATGGCTTGGTGATATGTGGTCTTTTTGTGACTATTCTAATTTGTCACCTTCTCACAGTCTGACAGTGAAGTTAATTGTACAAGTGAGAAGACCAGTCAGTCCTGTTAACATGTCCAGTGTCACTGTGTTAAAAGTTTGTGCTAATGAACCTGAGGATGGATGTGGTGCAGCCTGATAGGTGACACTGTGAGAGAAAACCTTCCTTAGAATTCCTGATGTTTAAGAAAGGTGGTCGCTGACCTCCTACCTGGGCTCAGAATCCTCATTCTCCAGCTCTGATGAGAGCAGCATTGGACTGAGAGAACTGAGGAGTCCTTGTTCACCTCACCTATCTCAGGAAAGTTTTAATTCATCATAGAAATGTAGAGGACAGGAAAAGATAGTGAATGCAGCTAAGTTGTCTTCAAAGCACCTACTTCCCTCAAAGTGTTGAATTCTTTCTTCATTTCTGTGATGAATTCAAGTGCAAATGTTACTTTCAGTTAATCAAACTGGGAAGAGTCTGTCTTGAGCTTTTGTCCTATTGGTGGTGTGATACCAGTTGCCAAATCTGACCTGCCGTAGACAGACTACAGAAGAGTCCTGCTCCCAGGCTCCGCTCCCCGGTGTTGTGGTCCCACTGGGGTGTGTGTGCAGACGTTGTATGTGCATGTGACATCTCTGCCCTGTTGTGTAGCTCTGCACCAAAAGCTGAGTTTTGACATCCTTCCCTGCCCAAAGCTTGTTGAGGTAACCCCTTTTTCTCCCTATCCCATGTCCAGTTCTTCCCATCTCTCATTTTTACTGGGGAGAGATTTTTCTCACGTGCTTTTTAGGCTCTGTTGAAGCATTAGCAGTCGTGGATCTCAGTTGCTGTGAGCTGGGGACTCCAAGAGCCTGATGGTGGATTGATGGTGATTAGTTAGCTCAGTTTAATGGATACATAGTAGAACTAATTAAGTTCACTTTATATTCCAGGTCCAGAAACTTGGACACTCATATGTTAGGCAACTTTAAGGGTATGCTTGTTGTGATCATCTTATGCACTTCCTCAGAAATTGTGTGTGTGTGTGTTGAGGGAAAAATCTAGGTAAGGAATCAAAATCCTATATTCATTGCATCTCTTTCTTTACATGTAATTCATAGCTAGAGACTTCTCTGTAGCAAAGTCACTGTCTAGAGAAGTTTAAAAGAATAAAAATAAATACATTTTTTAATAGTATTGACTTATAAATGCTCCCTAAGCTTATTTTATTTTTTAAAACACAGGAAGGTTAGTATACTAAGGATTTGGATAGTTAGGATTTACGTTGTTTGTTTTCTACAAAGACACAAGTTATCTGAGAACAGTCATTTGTAGCTTATGAAGTGCACTGGAAATTTGCATTCACAATGCAAATTGCCTACTTAATTCCTTTGGTCCCACAAGGGAGAGAAAAATAATTAGGATCCAGGCTACAAAATCTGGACAGAAAATTGCTGCTCAGGTAACTGTCTAGCTTTCAGTTGGTAAATATAAATAAATAATTGTCTACAAATTACCATATGTTTTAACAAAATAATATTGGGGGTAATGCAGAAATTGTTTCTCTAAAGGGCTTTTGACTTTGTAATGTGCCGGAAGAATCATTAAAATTCCAATATAAAAACAGCTAATTGCATACTGCCGACAGGAATATACGGATTCCTTCAGGGGATCTAAGTTTTAATCCGATTGTATTAATCTTGCCTTGAAACAGCAGAAGTAATTTAAACGGTCTTTCTGTCTAGTTACGGAATAATCCATTTGGAAAATTGAATTGTGTAATTTGTAATTGTTTTCCAGGCTTGCTAATACAAAACTGTATTGGTAGCAAATTGAATGTTTAAAGTATGCCCACTCTGCTAATCACTGGCTGTTAAACATTTATTTTAATGAATGCTATCACTTACTATGAATAAAATTTCTGGTGTGGGGCTTTAAAAGAATTAAAGTAACTTTTCAGGACACTTGATGTCTTTATTGCAACGCTGTATTTTGAGGCTCGTGGCAAACCTGTGGGGCAGGGATATGCCACTCGTGCAGCAAGAAGGACCCAAGGCTTGTCACAAAGCTTAGTGTTGGGACTCTGGTGTCAGCTTTGGCACTCCTGTGGCTTGAAGGGCAGTTTATGGTTTGAGTAAAAACTGAATCTCAATTCGCTATCTGGTAGCTCTTCTTGGCTTTTTTTTTTTTTTTTTTCTCTCCTCTCCTTTTCCCGTGTTTGCATAGTTAAATGCGGAAGGGCAAATTGCAAAAGCATAAGTGAGCTGAGCTGGAATAGCAGCAGTGACAGCAATGATTCCTGACTGCATCCCCACCATAGTCTTCACTGGGTAAATTTCCAGTTATCCAAGGCAGAAGATGAAGTCTTTAAGATGAAAACACTGGATATTTGCAAACCATGGACAGTGGCAGTTGTGTAGATAAATATTCCCATTTCTACTACATTGAAAGGCTACTGGTATTTAAGAATTATATGGAATTCAAAAGGATATGAGAGCTATTTTTTGGTACGCTCTGCATTGGCATAATTTTTTGCAGAGAATATGCTGGCACTGAGATGGAAGATGGATCGTTGCCTGAGCATATCTGGTCAGGGTGAAACTCTGTCTGCTTGTAATGTCAGGTGAGAAATTAGTGATTAATTCCTGTTCTTGTCCCTGAGCTCACACCTCAGTAGCTCAGCAAAGTATTATAGTTTTTCATCTAGTGTAGTGTGTCTCAATTATATAGTTTTTCACCTTAACGAAAGGGAGGCCTGAAAGTAAGAAAGAAGCGTGCAAAGGAAGGTGTCTTTAATTGCTAGAAAAGATAACGTTTTTCTTACTATTTCAGTGTTAAAAACTGCCTTAGGAGTGTGTTCTCTGAGCTCTTGCTTTTTAGTATTAAATTTATAAACATAAATTATTGTGTACTTTTATTTGTCCTAGATTAAGGAATTAAGCCAACCGTGGAAACACTTTCTTCCAAGACTTGGGCAGGAGGAGAACTGTTGCAGAAATGCAAGGAAGAAGCTGGACTCTCAGGTCCTTACAGGTGCTTGGTGGCTGTTCCTGAGCTCTTTCCAGGAGCGCAGGAGAGGGGCTGTTCACAGCTTGCTGCTTCTGGTGCTAATTCAGTGCCTATGTGCCAGACGCTCCGAACCATCTGTTGCGTAAGTGCGAGCAACAGGAAGGCCATTTAGGCACCTGGGATAATGACAGTATTTTGAAGCATCTTGCTGGGTGACACAGCAGAGCAAATATCAAGTGATCTTTAAGCAGTTTTCCCACAGGAACACAGGTGCACTGTTGAGCCTCAGCAACAGGAATAATTTCTTAGCTAAAGCTGAATCTTGCACAGAGGAGACTTCATGCTTCTGCAATGTGGGCACTTGATTTTGGACCACTTTCCTGTGTCCCCTCTCTTGTCCCAATATATAGTCCATAGACGGGGGCTGTAACTGCCCTGAGCGTTAAGTGGGATATATACTCCTCTCATATTCTCCTTCCTTCCTGCCTTCCCTGTGTACCCACCCTGTGGACCCAGGGAAAAGCCAATCATCCTGAGCTTTGCTTTTCCTAATGCTGGTGACATTCATGTGCTCTGCATCCTGATTCTCTGCTCCTGTGTTGAGAGAGGGAGAGGTTTCTCCTGTAAAGATGACTTACTTTTGGTTGACATCTAAGCAAAGCAAAACAGACCACGATAACAGTAACAGATGAGAGAAATAATCTGTTTTGTTTATTTCATAATGCAGTGTGGTTAGGAGAGTACTCTAATAAAGAGTAAATGTAGGAGAGAGCATAATCAAGTGAAAACAAATTTTCTGTTCGGGAGGAGTATCTTTGGGATTTCAAGCATGAGCTGCACCTTATAAAATTCTATTGGGATACATTTCTCTGTCTTTAAGATTTCTGCAATGAAGTACTTCATAGCTTTTCAAGAGGAACTGATAATAAGAAGGAAAAAAATATTGCTGTTCGCAGCCCCAACAAACCAGTTGTACTGTTTTGCCCATGTTTCTGTACTTAGGCATTTCAAAAGGGAAATTAAGAAGGTATTTTATGCTGTCTTGACATCAAGTCACCCAA
The DNA here is from genome assembly GCA_013398735.1 of Nothocercus julius. Taxonomy (NCBI): domain Eukaryota; kingdom Metazoa; phylum Chordata; class Aves; order Tinamiformes; family Tinamidae; genus Nothocercus; species Nothocercus julius. Next base: position 923,687 of record VZSV01000029.1, on the reverse strand, counting down.
CAACTGTGATTCTGTCTACCTTGAGTTTTGTGCAAATCACTAAACATCGGCTGAAATGTGACTTGAACATAAAGTGGTTGCCCTGCCCTCACTTCCATGGAAAAGAAGTGAGAAACGTGTTGGGCTGTGGCATGGGGGAACTGCTGCTCAGTAACCTTCAGTGGTGAGCTTCCTCTTTCTTGTAAGACCCAAAGGAAAAACACTGCGGGCTGCACAGCTTCGTGTGCCGGGTGTATCTTGGTGGTCATTCACAAATGAGAATGATGAACTGCATCTGATAGGAGGCTCTGGTCAGGAAGGAGGCTGAGCGCATCTGAGATACTGCAGGGCTGCAAGATGGATGTGACACAGATATGAGTGTGTGCAAGTCTGGGAGCCTTTGGGTAGGAAGAGGTGGTCTGGGGGTTGGGGTGGGGACACGGGAAAGGTAAAGGATAACTCCAGAAGTACAGAGGCAAGAAATAGGGGGTGGGTGCTGTGCCCAGGGGTGCAGACCCTGCAGGAGCTGGTGTAGGGGGATTGGAGTAGTTGCTGCTTGCTATACTAATGATGTAAGACAAGCTTGGGAGAGAGATTGTCATCTTGGGGACCCTGGGAGGGGGGAATCTAAGAGGCCAAGGCCAGAGTTGTTGATCAGAAGTGTGGTAGTCCTTTACTGCATAAACCAGAGCAGTGTTTCATTTCATCCTTCTCGTGTTCCTTGCAGCATTATGAGTGTCAGCTCCCATCTGGCCCAGAGCTGCATGGCTCTGGACACGGGACCATTGGTGCCACAGTATTTTCCCCAGTGCTGTGCAGTAGCAACCTGCGATGTCACCAAGTGCTTTGCCTGCCTTTCTGGGACATCCACTGCCTCCCTGCACCGTGGTGCCATGAGGCAGCACATGCTGCTTATTGCTCCGGGGCCTCAAGCAAGGCCAGAGCAGTGGCTGAGCAGGTTGTGCTTCAGAGCTGTCTAATTGCCTGAAGGTGCTTTTAGCTCTGAGCTTGGTGTCAGCCAGGAGAGGTAGCTTGCTATCCCCTACCAGCGTAACCCTCTCCTGACCTCATTGAAACCCTGCTGCGGTGCCCTCAGGATTCATTGCGCTAGAGAAAATTGCTGTGTTGTCCAGCAGTAGCAGTGTTAAATGCTTGGTTTTCGGAAAGGAGCTTTTTTGTTGGAATGAATCCTAGATAAATAATTCATTAGCAAAATGTATGGCTAAATGCTGCTGCTGTTAACTTGAACTTGGTTAGGTATGTGCTTCATCATTGGTCCCAGTTTCATTAACATGCAGCAAATGTAACTGTGTTCGGTATAAATGTCAGGGTAGCCGTGTCCTGAATGAAAAAGTCTAGCCTTTTTTTTTTTTTTTTTTTTTTTTTTTCTCCTCCCTCTTGCATTCGAATAATTTTGTGGCACATGAGAAGAGGGAGAGTTGAACGTGGCAGCTGGTGATTTGTGCTCAACCTGTCACGTGCCAAGTACGGTGGGAACCTGTTACGACAGATTCCTCATATTTAACAAAGAGATTTTCAGTGCCTGGTGCTGGGGAATGTGCTTCTATCACAGGACCTCCTGGAAGAGGAAGAAATGTTCATGCAAACTTAAGCACAGTTAGGAACTCTCAGTTTTTACACATAAAATTTTGAACCTGGAGGCTATAAAACCCTGGTTTCTAAACTTGGCAGCTCTGACAGAGGGCTTGGTGTGTTCCCCGGGCGATGTTCCTTTCGTTTTGGTGCTTCCTTCTGTCTCCTGCTGCAGAGTGAGCTTCCAGACATGGGCTGTGCTGCTCGTCTCCTTGATATATATATATATATTTTTTTTCCCTTTAATGCCCACTGATTGCTCATTGTCCCTTCAGTTCAGTGAGATCACCTTTTTGGTTATCTTGCTGCAAAGTCTCCATTCCAAAGGGAATGGGCAATAACTTGTTTAGAAGAAAGTGATTTAGGATGAAAAGCCCTGGAGATGAAATGGGTATCCTGGGAAAAGCCAAGGTGCTCTACAGGAATGCTACCATCTTTGCCACTCTTTGTAGTTTCTTAATTTTTCAGCCAAGACAATTGCTGTATTCCTCTGTTTAGAGTTAATACAGCTTGGTACAAGACCATTCTACAAGGTTCTGGTTGGTACCACCAATGGGACCACAGGAATGAAGGTACCTGTTGGACATTGGCCTAATTCTTAAACTCTTCTAACTCTTCATTATTTGATTCTTTTTAAGAATGTTATGTATGGGCAGGAGGGTGAAAAAACGGATACTAAACTGATAAAATGTGTCTACGGTATCTATTTACTGAAGCTATATGTAAAATAAAATTCATGTTCTGATTTTGGAAGGAATACTGTTTTTACAATCATTTTTATTGCCACCCAAGCAACAGAAGCCTGTCTAAAACCCTGAATTCCCTTTGTGAAATTTCAAAGCATTCGGATATCTTTAATAAAAAAAAAAAAAAAAAAAAGGCAATTTTTAATGAAAAGTTGAAGATTTGCAAAAACTGTCCACTTCTTAGCCTTTATAAAAATATCTTTTTATTAGATATTATTTTCTCTTGTGTTGAAAGCTACATTAGAACTTGCTTCTCCAAATGGATGAATTCTTTATAGGCATTTAACCTCTATTTGCTTTTGCAACATCAGGAGTTTTTTTTTCCAAATATTTTAACTTATTTACTTTATTTTTGCCAAGTGTTTTTAATCTAGGTATTTCCTGAACTGGTGCAAGCACTGATTCTTCTACCAGCCTCTGGTTTTAAATCCTGTTTGGATAGGTTTCACTGAAGGGGTTGAACTGCAAGATGTGGCTGCTTTGTCACCCAGAGTCTTCAAGTGGGTTGTCAGTTGTTTTGTTAAGAGCATATTCTTGCACTCACTTGCTCCCTGCAGTCTGCACTTGACATAATTATTTTCCCTCCTTCTGCAGGCAATAATATATGTTTTTCCAGACCCTAATCAGAACTCCAAATCATGTTTTTTCAGGTCACAGAGCTCAATAATGTGAAGAACATATTGCGACTGCCAAAAGGCACGAAGAAGCATGCCGTTGGGATATATTTCAGTGATGACACATCCAAAACCTTTGTTTGTGAGTCAGGTGGGTAAAATGGCAAAGTACATGAGAAAACATAGGGGTATTAATTGTGAAATTATAAATGTATTATACCTACACACAGATTTTCTGGGCATTTATACAGAACTTGAGGCGGATGAGTGGTGCAAGGTGTTGCAGATGGAGTGTCTTGGAACACGAATTAATGACATTAGCCTTGGAGAGCCTGACTTGTTGGCATCTGGAGTGGAAAGGGAGCAGAGTGGTAGGTACATAAAATGTTGACCTTTTAATGCTTATCGATTGTATTATTTTGAAGTTTTTGGACTGTGATATTAAAACTAGAAGTAAGTTGGTGTAAAGAATTAAGAATTTTTTTTTTTTCTCAAGACACTTTTTAAAAAGTTATTTTCTTTGATACAACTGGAGATAAGCATAGTGTTCATGTTAAGGATTTTTGAAATATTTTGGAAGAGCACTTTTTCCCTGCCCTTCGGGATAGGGACTTTCTCTTTGTGTGTTTTTGTTATATGGGATATGCTGCAACAGCTTCAGTCTGTGTCTGAGGCTCTTAAGCAATGTTGTAATGCGAATAATAAATAATAGTAATTGCATGCAAAACCTGAGCCCAAGGCTACTTCACATTCCTATGCAAATAAATTAATTACATGCACAAATGTGTTTGCAGTGTATTTATTCATGCACGCAATTTTATTAATTGCTTGCAAAGGTCAGGATTATGATGGCGCAATTCCTTTCCGTAACTCAGTGAATGCACGAATCTTTTGAAGCCCTTCGTGTGTAGCATTTTGACTGCCCCGGGCATTGAGTTAGTGGAAGGAGCTGAATGTTTGCTCTTGGATTAATTGTTCAAAGTGGAAATAAAATCTTGTAATAGAGATGGAAAATAGGAAATTCCTTTAATGATTTGTGCATTTAATGAGCAGGGATTTTAGACTAACCTTTTGTTTTTCTCCCAGAGAGATTCAATGTGTATTTGATGCCATCCCCTAATTTAGATGTGCATGGGGAATGTACCTTGCAGATAACATTTGAGAATATCTGTCTTTGGGACATCCAGAATCCCAGAATAAAACTCATCTCTTGGCCATTAAGTGCCCTCCGACGCTATGGACGGGACCCCTCTTGGTTCACGTTCGAAGCAGGGAGGTAGGTGTGTTGCTACAGTACATTGCTTTCCATGGGGGTGTTGGGTGGTGAGCACGGAGCAGATATTCCTCAGGCAGAGGCTAGGCTGCGCCCTCTATAAAAGTATAAGATACTGAAAACAAATATAAAGTGAAAGCAAATAAAGCTGCTAATCCCGTGTTGCAGCTTGTATGCAAGCAGGAGTCTGTGGGTGGGTGAAAGGGGGAGAAGAGATGAAGTTATTGGGAGAGCTGCGGTGTTCAGGGGACTACTGGGGATGGCTGACAGCACTGTATATTACGCTATAAAATAAAGTTATACAAGACAAAAAAAAAAAAAAAATTCTAGAGAGCTGGATGGACAGATCTGGGGAGAAGGGGTGCATGTATTCCTGAATTTGTACAACACAGACTCTTGGGCACAGTGGGGTTTTAAGCAACTCTAAGCAGCAGTAGGAGAATTGCGGTTTAAAATTCAGAGCAGTGAGTGCCAAGTTATTTCCTAGAAGCAAGGTATAATGGAGAGAAGCCTCTTGTTTTCCATGGATTATAGTCCTGTTTTCCATCTGTTTTGACAAATGGGTTTATAAGGAATTTGAAAGCATTTCCTTGTCTTTTAGAGATACTATTCTTTATTGCTGCCTGCAACTTTTTAATGAGTCAAAGCATTTGTGGGACTGAAGGTGGAGCTCCTGTTTGTTGAACTAAAATATCAAAAGCTTTTTAAGTAATATAGATACATTATTTTAGATAACCACATTAAAGAATTATTGCAGTAAAACAAGCAGATCATGCAGTTAACTTACCTGAAAAAAAAGAGGGCATTTAAACCTCTATCTTCTCTACAACTGCAGGATTTACGTATTTGGGAAAAAGAATATGTTTCTGTGTGTATGTACACAGACACTTATCACTTAACCGATCACACATTAGTCATGATGATAAGACAACACAATTGGGAGCGCTAGAAAAGTTTGGAAAGAGTGTAATTTTCAATGTGGAAGCAGAATTCCGTGCTTGCTTTACATCCTCTACCTCAGTATTAAAACGTCCCTTGTAAACTCCAGTAAAGTTTTTTGCTTTTGCTGAGAGGGATGCTTTGCTGTAGACCAGTAAAACTAGAACAGTTTCCCACAGGTCCTAGAGGAAGCTTGTGCCCATCAACTAGTGTGGAAAATCAGTAAAACAAATTTCTCAGTGCTCTTATGAGCAGATTTTCTTGGTTTGATAAAATGTAACTTAGCCTTTTAAAAACACATACACGAAGGGAATTATTTCTTCCCTTGCCAGTGCTTCAACACAAGCACAACGTACAGCATCTCCAGGATAGTTACTAGGGCTCTTTACAGGCCGTGTTTAAAAGCCTGGAAGGTGGAGAAGCTAGAGCAGTCTGGCACGTAGGTTCTAATGAGGAGTCCAAATCTAAACTTTGGGTCTTGAGCATATTCTCTCTAGAGTTTAAAAGATTAGTGCCCCTTTTGGACAAAAGATGCACCAAGGTGGATTGTAATAATAAGACTGGGCAGGAGCTCTAAGAACTGAGACATAAAGACTTGTAGATAACTTTGTTCAGTATTTCAACAACACTTGGCTTTTATTACTACCCAGATAGCGCTTCTGCAGCAGCATGTTGCAGCTGAACTTTAAAGATCACTGTGAACAAGAGAAAACCTCACCTTTGGATGCTGTCTGCTCTCACTTTGGCAGGATGTGTGACACAGGAGAAGGACTATTCATCTTTCAGACAAGAGAAGGGGAAGCAATCTATCAGAAGGTGCACTCGGCCGCTTTGGCCATAGCAGAGCAACATGAGCGCTTGCTGCAGAGTGTGAAAAATTCAATGGTACGGCTGCTAGTTACACTTGTTATCTTGCCCTTGGCACCAAAAAGTAATGTATTTCTTCAGTGTGATTTCTACCTTTTGATTCAGAGATAGTAAGTGGTCTGATTCGTTTTTCTTATTAACTTGCTTTTGCTTGAATGTAGTATTTACAGCCATATGTAGCTGGGATTGCTTATCGAGATTCAAATGAACAGGAGAAATGCTAATGCCTTAGTCCTTTTTTTCTTCTGTTTTTGCCAAACCATCAGTAAGTATTAAATGATACAGAAGAGATGATCAGATCTTGTCAGGGCACATTTGCCTTTCTCATTAGATTCCCTTAATTAATCAGCATCATGAGTCTGGAAGCATTTCTCATCAATTTATTTGCAAAATGTTGTGGCTAATGCTCAGTTTGCCATTTGTTAATTGATGCCTATACTTCAAGGATGATTTGGAGAGAGTCATATGGTTCTAATTAAACTGTGGGTGGGGGAGAAACAAGATGCTTCTAATCTCCCAGTGGATGTCTTGTTTTCCGCAACACATGCGTTTTGTGTCTTACACTGCTTTTGTGACACTTGCAGCTCTTAGAAAATGTAGGAGTAAGATGCAGAACTAATATAGAGATTGAAACAGTCTGGGATCTGCAGGAGGAGGAAGGTATTTACACGACACACCTAAAGGGGTTGGGCATTTTTAACTTTTTTAATGATGAAACCTTTGGAGTGAAAAGGAGTGTTATGTTTGTCCCATGAGACTACTCTGTGTTGTCATTCCTGTGAATCCTGAGACAGAGTTAGTATCTTGAAGATAACAAACTTCTTAGTGTAAAATGTTCATGGTGGGCAGCTGTTCAAGAGCGTGCCTGTAAACATTCCCATTCTGGACAATAATAATAGGTTTATATAACTTGTGTAACAAGGCTTGTGTCATTTATTCTTATTACAAACATAAGTTCTGCTCTTATCCATAACATGTCTAATCCTTTCAGTAGTTCTTCTACCATCTTGGCTTCAGAAGTAAGTTCTAATGATGTGAAGGACACAGAAGGGATAGAATAGAAAATGCCATTAATATTTTGGTAATTCAAAAGATGAGAATGGATGTTGTTAGGGCTACAAGGATGATCCGGGGCCTGGAACATCTGCCCTATGAGGAAAGGCTGAGAGAGCTGGGCCTGTTTAGCCTGGAGAAGAGAAGGCTGAGAGGAGACCTCATTAGTGTCTATCAGTACCTCAAGGGAGGCAGTGAGGAGGATGGGGCAGCCTCTTCATTGGTGGCCACCGACAGAACTAGAGGAAACGGCCACAAACTGAAGCACCAAAAGTTCCACAGGAACTTTAGGAAAAATTTCTTGACAGTGAGGGTGACAGAGCCCTGGAACAGGCTGCCCAGAGAGGTTGTGGAATCTCCTTCTCTGGAGATCTTCCAAACCCGCTTGGACACAGTCCTGAGCCACCTGCTGTAGGTGACCCTGCGTGTGCAGGGGGGTTGGACTAGATGATCTCTAGAGGTCCCTTCCAACCTTAAGCATTCTATGATTCTATGATAAATTGTCTTAAATACATATATTTTTTTTCTGCTCCAGAGTTTTGCCTCTGCACTTGAGCTGAAGTTGGAAGCCAAATTCATGATAGAAAAGTAATTTTTTTTCTTAATATTAGTCCAATTGGGAGTAAATAAGAGGTCGAGCAGTGGTAGAAAGGAAAGTGTTTCCAGGTATCCAGAGCAGTTTTGTTGGAACTGGGTAGTTCAGCTGATCATCCTGATAAATGGGCAATTCTGTTGTAGCTTGTAGAGCAGGTGGGATGACTGAAATGGCAAAATAGCTGCTCTTAACAAGGAAACTCAAGTCTGCTTCAAGGTGATGTGGGTCATGTAATATATATTTTTTTCTTTTCAACAAGAAAGACTAATGTGACTAGTGACTATTAACTAATAGTAATTTCCAGTTGATCCTACTCTGTTAACTTCTGGTCATTGTTGTTGCTTCTGCGGGAAAGCTCTATTGCTTTATGAGGCTGAAGTACTAACTCAGATTAGTGTGAGGAATAAAACTCTGCCCTGTGTGGATTTAGAGCATGTGCTTTTTCTGGGTGTTTCCACATTGATTAGGAAGAGCTTGGCAGTTTGCTTGCTTTCTATCTCTTTTTTAAAAAAACCTTAAAATTAGCAGGTAAGCTCTGCAGTGAGCAACAGTGGTGTTTTTACCTTCCCAAGTAAAATACCATCTAATGCTGCCAAAAAAAAAAAAAATTCTAATTAGTGAAGGTAATTTTTAATTAGAAGTATTCAAAATACCTAGCTTGGGGCAGATGATGTAGTTACTTATCAGTAACTAAATTAAGCAGATTAAAAATAACCTAGTGTAGGTTGTCATAGCTAGCAAAAAGGACTGGTAGCCCATCAGTATTAGAAGAGACTAACTTGCTGAGGATAAACTATTGCAAAACAAACAAACCCACAAAACAGCAACAAAAAAACAGAAGCTACCAAAAAAAGCAGGAATTCAGTAACAATGTTCTCCTGAAGTAAAAACGCTTTGGGGCAACTTCATCTCTGGTGCTTTTACATCCATGTAATTATAACTTTACTATAGATGAATACTATTTACAGATGAAATGCTGTAAAATTTCCGTCTTACGAATGCCAGTATACTCAACAGATGCACAGTTTGTGTAGATTTCTATAGAGAGCAGCTGCACAATTTCTAAAAGCTTTTTTCATAAACAATGTGTCCAAGCATAATCCCTAAATCTAATTTTATAGGACCTAGAATGCTATGCTGGGGATAAGAATATATTCCTGTCCAACTGAAAGTCACATAATTTGGTAATAGAATAAAATTGTTTCAGATGGGCCCATCTACCCTGAATACGGGTGTCCCCTGCCTGTTACAAAAATATCTGGTTCTGTAATGCTCAGCAAGACCTGGTTCTTTTTCTAGGGTTCAAGGATATTTGGATTTAGACCTGAACGATCTAAAGCAGAGGATCTTTGTATCAGTATAGAAATCGGATGCCTCATTTTGCTGATTGCAAAATATATTGTAAGCTGCATCTTCATCATTAAGAGTGATTTATTTCCCTTGTATTTTTCTTCAGCTTGAACACTTGAGCAGAGAGTTCATTGTAGATACTTGTGCTTCATGCTCCGTTGTCTGAGCTGCATTGTGTTTTTTGTCACTTGAAATTATTTATCCTGTGTGAGTTTTCGTGTTAGTGAAGCTTGAGCTATCATTTACATAAAAGATAAGTAAAAGTAGGAGATGGAAAGGATAGAAACAGCTGGCTCCACTTATGCTTTTCTGATCATTCAGTAACACTAATCTCATTCAACTGCTTCCTCCTTTTCACTTTTGCACTGCCAGATAGTGGAATGGAAATATCTATCCAAATTATAGACATGTGTTCATGAAACTCTGGTTATCTAGTTGTTACAAGAACTGATCAGCTGTTGTCACTTGACTGTTGTCACTTATTTTAGGTTGTTTTAAGGGCCCTGTGAACCTCTTGCTCCAGTGACACTGATTCTCAGGGCTGGCTGCTGACCATCCCTTCTCATGTAGGTCACTCAGTGGTGCTGAGGGGTGGCTTCATGTTGTGCCTTACAGCTTCTTCCCTTCTGCTGTTTCCTTTGTTTTGAGAACTTAATTTAATCTCTGCGGCACAAGGAGGGAGTTGCAGCTCAGCCATTTGGCAATCTTGACCTTTTTTTTTTGGCTTTCATCTCTTCCCTTTCTCCCAGGGGAGGTAATGAGAGGCTGTGGATCAGTTGTCTTCCTGTTAGCAAATTACTTGTTACGTTAAGGCTACATGGAGTTGGATGTCCTGTCCCGTGCTGCACTTGCCACTGTCTTCTGGGCATGTTCCAGCATATCAATTCCAACTGTTTCTGAGCTGCTTTTCAGCACTAAGAGCCTATGCAGAATAAAGCCAGGTCATTATCAAGTTGTTCCTATTTTCTTGGTTGCCACAGAGATACAGTAGGTTAATTATGAGATGAAATCAATCATCGTTAGAGCTTCCTGTGCAGGTTTGAAGTGGTCAGATGAAGTCCTTGTGTATTCAAGATGTAACATACTAATTCTTTTTGCTAGATGTGTTTTTTTTTTTTTTTCCCCTGTGCTGATTCAGTTCAGGGGGGGCAGTGTACTTCTGGCCCTCTTCTGTGTCTCTGTCTAATCTACTTTTCCCTAGCAGTTTCTCTCTTTCTCCCAAGATATGGTATTGCTTTTTGCTGTCCAGTCAGCTGAACTGTCCAGCTCCCTTAGGTTACCATTCAGCTCACCATTAAATGGAGCCACCAAAAAATAATCTACAGATGGGAAAATGTCAGACTCTGCTCATTTATTATTATTATTATGATTTTTAATTTATTTTCTTTGTTTCCAGTAATAGATCCTTAGTTGTTTGTTTCCATGGTGCTGAAATGTGTGTGGTAGTACTGCAAGTCCTATTCAGGCTTTATCAAAGGAACTGGAATAAGTACATGGTACCATGTAGGTGGAAAGTTGCATTGTGCAGAGTGATTCACATCTTGCTGACTTGGAGGTGGGTGTATGAAGAGCAGGAGCTGGCTTGGTTTATTTATCTTTTTGTTTTGTCCTACTTCAGGATCACAGACACCATGTCCACAGTAAAGAGAGGAGGCTGAGAGTGGATGACTGTGTCTAAATAACTTCCCAATGGCTCTCTGCAAAGGCAGCCTTTGTCTCTGCCTCATCTCTGTGCTTGTTTGACCTCCTTGTTTTCACTCTAGAATATCCTGAGAGGTCTGTAAGATTCAGGTTTTACAAAAGTAAAATGTAAAAAGCATATTCTTTTGTAAAAAGTTATCATTATATATTTGAAAAATCAAATGCAAGATCAGTTTATTAGAACTTTTTTTTTCTTTTTTTGTTTGTTTTTCCTGTGGGCTTTGGGAGGAGAATTTTAGCTGTACTGTGAAGCTTATTTTAAAACCTGAATGTCTTTTATCAACTTATGTGTGCTGTGGGAAGTTCATGGAAAAACTGCATGGAAGTGGTCAGTTCTCATATATTCTTTTATTAAGCCCGGTGTAATTAAGAAGGGTGTGTGACTGCATGAGAAAACAGTTGAAGATGCTCTCTGGAGAGGAGGAAGGATGAGATGGAGCTTCCAGCAATGTACCTGAGCCCCGTGCTCCTTCCCAGCACACCTAAATGTGCCATCCAGCTGGCATGTTCCTCAGCTGTAGGTGATGAAAGATGGAAAGAAAATGCTTCAAAATTAGCAGCAGTAGGTTGTCCTTGACTATGAGAAACATCAGCTGGACTCTGGGGGCAGTGAGGCTGCAGTCAGCGCTGCGAGCTGCGCCTGTGTTGCTGGGAACCTTGGTGGCTTTGCTGGGAACCTTGGTGGCGCCGAAGGGATGGACCCGCACTGTGCTGCCTTCTGCTGATCTCCAGTTTCAGCTGCTTAAGTTAGAGCTCCCTCCCAGGGCAGCAGCCCTAGGCCAGGAGCAGGGGAGCACAGAGGTGAGCTCTGGTGGGCACCAGCAGCCGGTGCTGTGTGCCGGGGGTCCAGTCCCACCCTAGCCATGGCCACGGAGGGTGGGCAGACAGGGCCGGGAGAAGACACCGCGGTTGCTGCGTTAGAAGTTCTTGCAGGCAGTGGTCTTGCTGTTCTTGGAAAACTGACAACAAACACAAGCATCTCCTTCGTGTTGTCTTCCCACTCTGCAGCTCCAGGTGAAAATGAGCGAGCGAGCCGTGTCCCTCAGCGCCATGGTGCCCTTGCCCCGCAGCGCCTACTGGCAGCACATCACGCGCCAGCACAGCACCGGCCAGCTGTACGGCCGGCAAGGTAGGGCCAGGGCGCGTGGCACGGTCGGTGTGGACGACAGGTCGATGTGGACGTGGTGCCATCACGCACACGCTGCCGCTGCCTCTGCTGATGGCTAGTGGAGGTGGGGGCACATCCCACCTCGGCGCGTGTCTGGGGATTCCCCTCTGGGCCTTCGGGAAGCATCGGCACCCTCTGCTTGTGGTGCTCACCGAGGGACGCGTTTCAGGGCATAGAGCCAGCACCTCGTGGGCCGTGAGGTGGCCGACGGGGCGCTGCTGCCCCGCTCTGCAGGAGCGCCAGCCGGCCTCTTCCTGCTGAGGAAATGCCCGTCTGGTTCAAAACTGGTTTCAAAATTGGCCTTTATTTCTCCTGGGGTAAAGGCGTGGAACGGCAGCACTGCCCGAGCGTTACCCTGTGCCTGACGCCGGGGCACGGCTGGCATCGCCTGTGTCTGCCAGCGCAGAGGAGCAGGGCCTTGGTGCCCCCGGGAGCTGGCGCTCCCTGGCTGTCTTGTGCGTGCTCAATAAGTTTAAAAGAAAAAACAAACTTAAAATGTTTGTATGAGCTGGCTGAGCTAGTATTAATACGGAGTCAAGAAAATTGATGCAGAATAAACAGGTAGCAAACTTGTGCTCTGTAGAAAAGCTGGGGTCCTCAAAGAATAATGAGTTAGACATTTATTTTACTTTTTTTAATAAAGCTGGAGACTCCAGGGGTTGAAGTCATTGGAATGTGAAGCATCATGAGTTGTCATTAAAAATTGAAACCAGCCCTGAGATACAGCTCTCTTCCGTTGTTATACCTTGTTTTTCAGCAAATTGTAAATAAAGCTAGTCTTTTTTATTATTATTTATTTATTTATTCCTTCTTCTGGACACTAGAGGGGGCAGGCAATACACAAAAAGCCCTAACTAAAGCCTTTTGGAGAAGGGAAGCACAGTAGTACTGACGTGCCTGTTTAGACCTGTTCAATAAATTAGGTCATGGGAAGATGACCTGCTGGTGACAGCCTGTGACACACAAGAACAGAACTGCTGGCAGCACTCTGGCATGATCACTGTGCCTTACTGTAGAGCCCTTTATTAAAACAATATTTCAGCCTTAAGTTGCTATAAAATAAGAAGACTGCATTGGTACAAATGTTTAGGAATATTTAGGAAAATAGCTTGCTTGATAAATTGAAGGGAAGGATCCTAGAAGATTCTCCTCCTGAGTGTGGGTGAAAGTCTTTGAAAAATGCTGGCCCTCAGAAAATAAGCCCATGAGGGCAGCGCTGCAATTAGGAGACTGAAATTATTGCTGCTCTCAGCAGTCAGGGCTACAATTTCAGTGGTATCCTGGACATTTCTAGTTACCTTAGATTACTAAAATCTCAGAATACTCTGATTCTTCTTGGATAAGAGGAAATAATCAGTATAAAGTAACTGCTGTACTGAGTTGTATAATATATACAGTGTGTGTATATATATATATATATATATGAAGAGTGAGAAAGAGTGCAGCGTTTTACTCACTGAACACTGCTGAAATTTTGAAGGTACAGTGTGTTTTCCATCTCAGTTAGAATTGATGGGATTTGAATTAGGTCTCTCTTCAATTTCTTTTACAAAGAAAAGACCTGGGGCTAATGTTGTGAGAGAAAAGGGTGGCTTTCATTTTAAATACCAAGTTGGAACTCCTTAAAATTAATTTTCTTGAAAAAATTCTTCGTTAAAGAGCTGCGAAAGAAAGTCCAAGTCTCCATATTATTTCTGAGATGGCAGCAGATTGGGCAGATACAGGTGTAATTAAAAGGCTGTAATCTGTATTTCAGAGTTGCAATATGTAGTGTTTTGTAGCGGACTGTTCCTTACTAGTGTTCTGTTTTTTTATCTGATTTGGAGAAGATGTTTCTAGCCCGATGAAGCTTCATCGAACGGACACTTTTCCCACCTACAGATCAGAGCATCGATAAAGGACCGTAAAGAACTTTATAAACTCTTTGTCTTCTGCCAAACTGCTCCCATGGATTGCCGTGATGACAATAAGCAAGGATGGAAACACTGGAAAAATTCAGGTTGGATGAATAATTCTTGCAATACAGAGATTTTTTTTTTTTTTTCTTAAACCCTACCAAAAGGTAAATCTGTTCTGTAGATAATTCAAAAAATAAAAATAAAAAAAAAAATCAAGCAAACCCTTCAGTGTTTGTTTTGTATCTTACAGCTGGATGGAGAAGAAATCACTCCCTAAATGTTCTAGATGTTTTTGTATAATATGTATATTGTAAATGCCCAACTTCTGTTTTATAGTAGCATGGCTCCACTTTGTCCATTACCATTGTCGTTCTCTGTGAACTCCGTAGGAGTGTCATGCTTTGTGTTTGTTGTAAAGCTTATCCTTTAGTTATGAACATTATTAGCCTGCCTAATCCTTGACCTTTGAAATAGTGGCCAGTTTTAAGCAGTTATTGGCTATGGGTTTTTTTTTCTGTTTGCAGGCTGATTAAGACTTGATTTTCTCTTCTCTCTCTCTCTCTCTCTCTCTCTCTCTCTCTATCCCTTAAAAGCACATTCTGTCTTCTATTTGTTGTATTTATTTCCAACTTTGCAATGTTTAAAATAAATTTTTCCCTCTTAAGTTGTAGTACTGCATTTACTATTGGTAAGTACGCATCCTTTCGGCTATTGTACAGCTGCTGTTGTGCAAGAGGGAGGATGGTGTGGGAAAACAAGTGGTTTGCTTTGTGTCCTTCCTCTACAACCAAAGCAATGCAACCTCTATTCAGGTGTCTTAGTGTAATGAAGTAGCGTATTCAACAGGAATCTCTCAGTTCCACGTACAATTTTGTAACAGAAAACAGATTTTTTGCCTGACCTCATCCATGTTACATACTGCTTTAGCAGATTGATACCATACCAACATTTAACTGCTAAAGACTTCTCAAAAATAGTTTGATTCTGTGTGCTACACCAAATGATGAGGAACTTATAACCACTATAGAGAAAATGCTTGAGTATTGCAAAAACACCTGAAGCATTGCATTTAGCTAAACATGTTAAATCATTTTGTTAACAAACTCGAGTACAAATGCCTTGTCAGATTATGAGTCAGGCTGATTGTCTCTAACCAATTACTCTTGCTCACTTAGCAAGCTTAAGGACTGGATCTTGTTTTGATTGTCCCAGTAGGGAATTTGGTCTCTGTGCAGCTTTTTAATTGAGAAAAAAAATATGGCATACAATTGTAGTGACAATAGCATCTGTCTAGGAATGGAGAATGTTACAGTTAATCTATCAGAAGATATCCTGGAAGAAAAGAAAAAGAAGGTAATAATGGCCTGCATGGGTTTGCAGATAATAATTTTGTTCAGCATATATCAAACTTTTTCATGATAGTCTTATGGCTTAAGTAGAAACAGCAGATAACTTGATTTTAATTCTGAGTATAAAGTTTTATAGAACTCTGGGAAAGCATGTTGCTCATGACCCTCCTGATGACTGTAAAATAAGTTTCAATGCTATACTTGTATTTTTGAGTCCCTGAAAATTTGTATCTCAGAATATATAATCAAAAATGTATTTTGATTGTAGAGTTGCTGTTGGTCATCTGTCAGAGGAGCAGGATATCTGGAGAGCAGTGCTGTTCTGTCTGGCTCCTGTCAGTGAATCACCTGGAGCAATAAGGAGTATGCTTATTAAAACTACCATCTGGACAAAATCGAGATTAGGGACAAGTGCATCTAGGTGAGGCCCATCCCAGTGCATGACAGGAGAAAGGCGGGAGAGCAGCCTGTCAGAAAGGGCTGTAAAGATATGCAAGTTGAACGCACATCAACAAGGTCATGTTGCTGCAAAACAAATACATGTCAAAAGGTGTTTAGCTCTTAAAAAGTATCTAGCCTTCAAGACAGCTGAAGTTGGCAAGGTCTCAGCTGGAGTGCTGTATCTGGAGTGGTGGATCCCAAACTGACATACCCAGCTACCTGTAAATGGCTGTGTGCTGTTACACTGCTGACAGTTCATGAATTCTTGGGTTGTACCGGGAACTATAGAACCTGTTTACCTTCCTTTATACAATATGCTTCCTATTTCTGGCTAAGAGTAGAAGTTTCCTGTTCAGTTCAGCTGGACACTTTGTCAGTCTCCTGAAATAGTAAGATTTTTTTTTTTTTTTAATATAATTTTGGTTTAGTATCTGTTAGATACTAACAGATACTGTTAGATCTGTTAGATACTAAGTTAGATAAACTTATGGTTATATAAAACACTGGAAAGATGTAAAATGTTAGGTTTTTACATCTAATAGAGTTGGGCTAACAGAACTGAAGGTGAGGGAAGCTTTCCAAAAAAGCAGAATAACCATTAGTATGGTGAAGGTATGGTGAAGGTAAAGAGCAGTATTTGTTTCTGAAGGAGAAAAATCAATACACTATCCTTGTTTAAGATACACTGTAGTGCTAAGATAAGCTTAATTTATAGCAAATAAGGATTATGTTCACTTTATTTTAAAGCTGGGTTGCTAACATGAGTGATTGAAAAGGCATGTTATGACTAATAGGGCTTTATCTTTCAGGTTTACCTCTGTTAATGTGTTTGCTCTAGAGCTGACAGCATCTGCTGTTTTATCATGGATATGACAGTTCAGTAAATGCTTTTATTCACCCCTTGCTCATGTAGTGATTAATATAGCATAACTTTACCTGTGCTTGAGCAGTCCAATTACAAAGAAGACAAAGACCACTCTAACCTTGGCCTTTAAATGAAGGGGCTTTAAATCAACCAGATGTGTTATTTTTCTTTATTTCTGGTGAAACTGTCTGTGATGGGTGGCAAAAACAGCCTAAAAATAACTTTATTGGTTTAAAAATAATGCCATCAGCATGTATAATATACAAAAGCAAAGTGTTGCCTTTTTTTTTTTTTTTTTTTTTTTTTTTTGAGTTTATGGTACCTATGAATGACAGATGAAGTAACTTTGCATTAGCACCAACTCTTTTAGTTGACAAGAACATTAGCTAAGACAAACGAAAGGATTTGCTGCTTGCATAGCTACTGGATTTATGATGAGGGAAAAATTTTCATTTTATTTGGAGGTCAGTTTTTTAAATGGTACTACAAACCACATATGTGCAATAGTGCTGATGTGATGATGCTTTTGTGCCTCACAGTTGGGTGCTGCTGCTGCCTGGTAGCCTGGGGAGAGCAGATGTACAACTGGAATGGAAATGGTTCGAGTAGCTGAGCACACTCTGGAAAGATGTTCTTGAGAAAATATGCTGCAAATCCTTTGTAGAACTGTGGAGCTTAAGGTTACTGTAGATTCAAGGATCAGTGAGATGAATTGTTTAGATTTTTTTTTTTTTTTCTCCCCTCCAGCCTCTGCCATACACACAGGCCATTCACGTTAATGAGACTTTACAGTTTTTTGAGCTTTTCCTGTGTGTAAAAGGGTGGTAACATTTTGGGATAGTCAACTACCCTTCCAAACTCTGTCACCCCTCTCCTGTATGCTTCAACCTTCTTTCTCAAATGAGCACAGATCTTCCTAGATAACTTTTTCAAAGGCACAAAGGTGTTCTGCAAAGTCATCCAAGCCAGCAGCTTTTTGGCTCTCTATCACCTCTGCCATTCAATGGCTATAAGTAAGGCTGTGCTACTTATTGAGCTGCTGTTCCTCAAAGATCTGACAGAAATGTCATAAAGCCTGGGCTTTCATCCCACAAAAGACCAATCACCATTCTGCAAGTCATAATAGAGGAGAAGGAAGAATATGTTTTACAGGTAAAAGAAGTGGTCTGAAATGTAGGCGCTTACCCTTTTTCAAAGCCCTGCTAAGAAAAGTCTGTTTAACTATTGAACAGGCATAAGTGAGCCAGCTAGGAGTAGTGCAGTGAGTGTATGGAGATGACCTCTACTGCAGCAAACTTCTGAGGGTAATGATTTTAAAAGGCTAATCTTGGAATCAAGTCCATTAGGGAGAAAATGTCATAATGTCAAGCCTCCAGATTTCATTTCCTTTTTGTATACATCCTATTACAGGTAAAAATGCAAATGCCATTATCTAAAATAGCATAGAGGGCAAAGAAACTACTGTAAATCATTGTACAGCCATGAGAAATAGGATGGCTAGCATCAAGTTCGTTCCATTCAAGGACTTGCCAAAAGTTGTTCCAAGGCCTTTGTGCTAGATGAGCGGAGAACCTGGTGTGATCACCTCAGTGTGCATCTTGTTTCTACTCTCTGTTTATCCATCCTTTCTCAATAGTTGTAGCTGTTGGTCTCCTGGAGTGTTTGGATGTTAAGAGAAGGTCCTGTGCTATTGGAGGAAGGGCCTGTAAAAGATGAGATTACTGAAGATGAGATCACTTCACCCTAAAGTGCCAAGATATAGTTGAGAGGCTCCATGTGGCAGTGACAAATCTCCTTTGGCGGCAGGAAGGGAAAAAAAAAAAGGTGCATACACTGAGCACCTGCAAAAGCCGTGGTGTAAAAGCATTGGAGGGAGCAGGGCCTGGGTGTCCACAGCCTGGGATCATCAGGAGTCGAGAGGGCCCCCTCAGTAATTTTTATTTCTCACTGAGAAAATTTAATTTATAGAGTAGATTTGCCCCATATTAATAACTCAAATATAAGGAACTTCGTCATGATTTGGGCAAAATGAAAGTCAGGACTTTGAACTTGGATGTTGGAAAGTGTAAATTGCTTCATCGCTTTAGTAACAGGTTGCATAAAACACTTTAAAGGATATTGTAATTATGTCTTCTTGAGGGTGTGTTTCTGACTGATGAGCTGTCTATGCCCTGGGATAGGGTTGAGGCAAAAAATTTTATGCAAGTTTGAAATACAAAGGAGACCTTATATTTTTTTGGCTGACCAAGCTTTAACAGGGTAACTCCTGCTTTCTTGAAGGTTAGGAGTTTCTAAGTGGGTCGTTTCAGTGTTTCAAGTGAATCAGTTCTATCTTACGTGTTTGGGAAGTTCATGTTTAGTATTAAAAGTTTTAAGATTTAAATTTGCTTTCTCTTCTCACACCTAACAGCAGAAGAGCATTATTAATTAGTACTTAAACAGATGAACACCTCTTGAAGCTTGTGGCTTGCAGCAATAATGCTGTTAATTTTAATAATCACACAAAAGAAATTAATGCAAGAAGTTTTGTGTCAGAGTCCAATTGCTGAGCAAAGCTGGAAAGGAGCAACAATTCTGCTGCCTCAGGCACTGACATAAGGGGTCAGTATGTGATATTTCTGTGTATTCATTAACTTGCACAAGGGCAGACTGATCTTCCATTTCTGTGAACCCTAATGAACTGTTTTCTTATTTTTAGGAAATATTCTACCCCTACTGCTAGTCATGTAGTTTTTAAAGAAAAGCTATTTTCAACCAGAAGGCTCTAATTAGAATTTTAGTGTCAGCTGTATTGATTGCACTACACTTCTGCAGTGGATTTACAAATGTCAGCAAATGAACTTGACAGGGAATAGTTTGTATGGGCTTTCTCTTTAGTATTTAGCTTATATTTTTACTTCTATTTCTTGTCAAGTCTAAAAAAAGGAATTGTGTTGAGATACTCAGGATGGTGGTTTTATATGTAAGTATTTTCCTAGGTGGGTTTCTTAAATATTCAGAATAGATCAGGAAGTTGAGGAAATAAAGGGTGTTGAGGTACTCATCTTTTAAGCTCTAAAAAAGAAGTTTTAATCTCTCCTGTGAAATTAATTTCTGGATTTAAGGCATGTGGTATTGAAGGCTTTGCCAGACACATGAATGTGAGAACATAAAGAGGGAATACCCCAAAATAGCTTGGATTGTGTTTGCATTTATTTATTCTTTATTTGTTTCAGTAAGTCTGCTCTTCTCAAGGGTTACGGATAATCCTGGACCTCAATATTTTAAGTGTAAGTGTGGACTGTGCCGCAGCCACTGGGTGCCACTGTTTCCACAGGAAAAGGCAAAGGGATTCACTTTATTTACCTTATCACTGTCTGCTTGGTTCTCTGATCTTCCACTAAACTGAGGTTTATAGCTAATAAAGTAAAAATATCGCACACTTTTTCTTTTTTATCTTTCTTGTGGCACCTTCCACAATATCTTCCATATCAAGCCCATATACTTTATCTCTTATGCTGCTTGCATAGCAGTAGAATCCAAGTGAAACATTTGGGTTATTCCAAAAGGGATCTCTATGGCTAAATCTTATTATTACTTTAAAAAAAATAAAAAAGTTCCTTTTGTTAAGAATAAAAAAGAGAAAAAAGGAAGAATATCCTTTTGTGGTATGAACAGAATTAAGGGGGTACCAACACCTGCAGTTTGCTGCTGGCTCGAGGGAGCTGTTTAGCCAAGCAGGAGCTCCTCTTTCCTGGGGGTTACACACCTCGTAGATGTGGTGGGGGAACAGCTGGATTTGCCCAAGTTCCTCCTCCCACTTGCATCAATCTGAGAACTCAAAGCGTGCAAGTGAGCGCTGCTCATTTTTGATGCCTCCAGAAAGCCACGTTGGGGTTTAAGAGGCAGTGCAAGTCTGAACAAATCCATCTTGGGCCAACACTGAAAACGGTGAACACAGCAAGGTTTTGCTACTCCCATGTTTCAGGCAAAGGTAACAACCCGAGTGAAGCTTATCATACTCAGCTCAACGGCATCATGGTCTGATAGGCACCTGCGCCGTTTCTCCTGCAAATGGTTTAGTTCTGCACCTCAGGCTCTATTTCCTGTGTGGCCTGGGTGCCAGTGTGGCATTCCCATCCTAAAAATGGGAACAGCATGTCCGCCGGCAGGATAAATGTCCTGAGGATAAGTGTTCAGCAGCAGTAGTGCCATTTCCAGAAACAATACAGTAAGGACCACATAAAACAGTGTGGAAAGAACCTTGGGTCCTCATGGGCAAATTACATTTTAGATGAGGCATAAAATAGAGACTAACTACCTGTGCTCATTAAGAAGCTCTTTCATTTTTTTTTCTTTTTTTTTTTTTTTTTTTTTTTTAAGATTTAGAATTGTACCCTAGCCACACACAAACTCTGGCAACGGCCTACATTTTGTTTCTCGTAGATTGACTTTCCTTTACCTCCTGTCCTGTGCTTTTATAATCTAGTATGAACTAAAAAAAAAAAAAAAAATCTGCACTTCACCCAGAGGTGTATTGTGTGAAACCATGCTAGTCATTTTTATTCCCCAAAGAGGGAAAATCATAGCATCTAATAAGATGCTGTCTTCATTCTGAGATTTGGATGAAAGACTTTACAAATAAAGACAGGACTTGAGAATTTTACAAGTTAGTATAATATCAGTATCTTCCTTTTTGAATAAAAGGTGTTTATTTTTACATAATGTGATAAAATGTATACAGACTAAATGATACAGAAAACTTTGAAGATGGAACAGCCTTTTGGAATATTTTGTCCATAAAGCTGAAGTAAACAATGGTATAGGTATTTATTGCTTCATAAGCATGTAAAGACTCAGCCTTACTGTATTAATGATGCATGATCTCTATTTTTGGCACATTTAGTAAAATTAAAGGTTATTTCCATTTAGCATAAATGAAACACACAGATGTTCTGTAATGTAGGAAGGCAGCTCTTCTGCCCAGACGAAACCTTAGGAGCTGTCGGGATCTACTGGAGCTGGAGAGACCTGGTGCCCCAGATGCCATTGATTAATGTCCTTCTCCTCAGGTATTTGAAACAAACTGAAGACCAAGGCAGACATTAATTTGCTTTTTAAAGCTTTTTGGGGTAGGCCTAATGGATTTCCATATGTTTATATGTTGGGACTGGACATAAGCATTGAGGAAGAACTAGAGCAGGTATGAGGCAAAAGGACCTCCTGCCTTCAACCACATGAACAGGAGCAGTGAAAGAACAGCTCTGCCTTCACTTCCACCTTGCCTGCAACCGTGGCGGATAGCAAACCCGAGCATCTGGGTAGAGCAGGGGCCCAGGTCTACCTGGCAGAAACCAGCTGTGGTATTTCTGGTATTTCACTCTACACAAACCCTCCTCAGTACTGATATGCTCATGCCACCACGATAAAGACTAAAAAAGAAATTGTCAGTCACTATGTCCAGTCTCCGGTAAAGTGTTTGGAGCTTAGCCCATTCATTGAGCGGACTCAGCTGTGGCCAACCATTCTTGTGAGAGGACGAGAGGTCGGGGTGCTGGTTCTAGATGGTGCCCTCTTCCTGTTTAGCAGGTGCTGGATCTCACATGTGATTCTCATAGAGGAAAAAATAAACGTTTGAATCATCCTCTGTCCTGCAAGCTATGGTAAGTCTCAAACATTGTTTATTTATTTATTTTTTATTTTGTTTCCTGGTCCACAAATATTTAGAAGAACAAAATGCTACTCTGGCAGACCTTTGATGACCTTTTGCAGCTGGCTGGTAAGGCTCTTTCAAGCCATGGTCCATGTAGAGCAGCAATACATAAAATAAAAATTCCACTTACCTTTGTCTGGGGGGTTCTGTTATTTATAGCGTTTGTCCCATGTATTATTCAATTGACTTGTTTACAGAGTGAAACAAAATCCATCCGCAGTTGCTTTTCCTTTGCCACACATGCCTGTCAAAGCCTTGTGGAAAATTGCTTGAATTGCATGATCTATCGCTCAAAGTGAGAACAGAACGCTTAATTAGAGTTTAATTATCTGGAAAGATCTGAAGCTCTTTGATTACTTTTGCTTTCCTCCTTACCTTGCTCGGAGCTCTCTGTTGAGGAGTGCCTTCACGTGCGGTGTAAGCGGTGCACAGGTTGGAGTGGCACGGCTCACCAGCACAGGAGAACGTGTTTTCCCTTCTGTCCTGTGCTTACGTGTCCATCTGTCTAACCAACCTCACAGCAAGAAAAATAAAATACACCTCTTGACTTAGGTCTGATCCTCAGAGCTGCTGACTTAAAAAAGCCCTCTGGGCAGATGTTCTTTTTCAGACAATGTTTTTGAGGCCAGAGATGGGACTCGCTGAAGAAGTGTTGTTCCTGCCATTGAAAACCACCACTTACCTGTTTGTCTAGGAGCTGCCAAAGCTGTCAAATCTGGTGCCTGATCTCGCACTAACTGATCCGGGTGAGTTTTCCCATGGGATTTAGAGATTTTTTCGTTAACATTATTTAATTGTATTTAGTTCCCAAATCTGATTTGCTATAAGGCTTCTGTTAGCACAAAGAGTGCCTTTCATCAGTGCCAGGCCATGGCTGCTTGCAAAGATCGCTCAGCTGTGGCATGATGTTTGATTCACAAGTGAGACACAGAAAAAGTGGATATTAAAGCTCGTGGACAGATTTTGACAATGAAAATCTTAACCTCTTAAATCTTAACATCATTCAATGTTGGGATTTTTGGATTTGAATTTTGTTCAGATTTTGGATTTTTTTAAGTTTCACTTTCATTTTGCTGAAGGAGCACAGGATTGTTCATTAACTAACAAGTTAGTCTTACTAGGCTTATGCTATTTTAATGATGACAAAGATTTCTTGGCATCAGATAGGGGGAATTTGGCTGGAACAGCTTCTTATATATAAGAGTACAAGAATTAAGAGCTCATTAAGATGAGGAATTGGCAGAGGGTTATTTTTCTCTTTTGCATGTTTTCTTTATCCATGTTGTTTTAGTGAGGATTATTTAAATAAAACCATATAGCAGAATTACATAAGAAAAGGTTGCCTTCAGTGTCAGAGTTCCTCCAGGCTCACTGCCTGAGCTACACAGCCAAAAATAAAACTTGACATTTGAGCAAGCCCAGGTGATGTTTTTGTTATTTGCGATAGTCACTTCTTAATTCAGCCCTAAACCAGGAAAGTGAACAACTGAGCCACTGAAGGCATCAGGAGTCTTTTCCATTGATATTACTGGGCTGGATCAGGCAACCATTTATTAGCACTCTTGGGATTAGAGGAAGTCATCATCAAGTGACAATGGCATTATTACCGACTGTCACTGGTAATGTCACTGTGAACATTGGGTCTGTAGCACGTAAAATGAGGCAAGAAATCCAAACACTGTAGGAATAAAGAAAGAAAATCCTAGGAGAGGAAGGTTCACAATGTTATTCTTAATCTGTCTGAACCCACTAATTGGCTAGTAACAATTTTTTATGTATTTTTGATTATATTTCTGTGCCAGTTGATTTGTTTGGTCATGAATAAGGTATTCAGAAGAATAGTACTAGATTTTTTTTTTTTTAATCAGAAAAAAAAAAAAGAAAAGACTGATGTCTGAAACATGAAAGGTTTTGAGTGGTCCCCCTGCTTCTGACACATGTTTGAGCTAAGAATACAAACTCAGGTGCCAAGCCAGGTACTGAGGATGTGGTTTTATGTGCTTTACAAAGTGTTTGCAGATTCAGGACTCAAAATATATTCTTTACTTACAGTGGAAAACTATATTTATATCATCTTCTAATTCTATTGCTTTTCAATGTTGAATTGTAATTCTACTTGCCTTTTCAGGAGCAGTATCTTATCCAGGGCTATTGCAAATGAGAAAGAAGGCATAGAGTGGTCAGAAAGTGTGAGAGAACTCATTCAAAATACATCTAGGTAAGCGGGATGTAATTAAGCATAAAAACCTCTACTTAAGCAATACACTAAGGTGGAGATAAATTGTTTTATAATGATAAAACATGAGCAAGCTTTTTATTCAGGAGCTGCTACTGTAGTAGCTCTCCAGCAATGATACCATATGGATCCTTTGGATGCATCTGTCAGTATCTACCACCTATCTGCAACCTCTGCTTTTTGACTGCCTGGAGTTATTAGAAGCAGCTGCAGGTTAAATCAATTTTTGGCTT
Source organism: Nothocercus julius (assembly GCA_013398735.1). Classification (NCBI taxonomy): domain Eukaryota; kingdom Metazoa; phylum Chordata; class Aves; order Tinamiformes; family Tinamidae; genus Nothocercus; species Nothocercus julius. The sequence continues at coordinate 899,095 of VZSV01000029.1, read as the reverse complement.
GCCCCAAGTTGGATGGAGCACTATTTCACTGAAAAAAAGCAGATAGGAAATCTGGCTGCTTCATCTGTGGGCAGGGAAACACCATATAGTCCTGCAGACGCTGTTGGGAGAGGAAGCCAGGAACTGAAATGTTTGGACAGTATGTGAGAAGATTAAACCTTGTTCCTGTTCTCCATGAAGTTTCCTGCACATTGCACTTTTCCTTTTCCAGCTTCGTAAACTGCAGCATCTCTTTTTTTTCCCCCTCCACCATAGAGGATACTGTGATCTAAAGCATTTTTTGATGAATATCTTTAGGAAGGAATCATTCAGCAGAATGACTGTTTTAAGAGCAGTAAGACCTAAACTATCATTTTATAATTTTCTTGCACTTTTTTTCACTAGTCTTATGGCTTGTGAAGAGGTCAGTGAGCAGTTGCTGTTCAAAAACCCCAACAAATATTGGCTCTAATACAATACACCAAGGTGTATTTTCATAGTGCTTCAGTAAAAACATCCTGATGGGACATAAAGAGCCTGTGCCATTCCAGGCCTAGCAGTTTTGTATCCAATTTACATGATTTTATTTTTCCTTTGTGAAAAGCTAGAGTCAAAGCAGTTGAGTTCCTCAAACAGGTAATTGCACTGGCTTTCCTGCATGGGCAGGTTTGAGCTCCCTTGCTGCTGGATGAAGCAGAACATACTTTTTGACATTGCAGCATATTTGAACTCTGCTTGTTTGGGCTCTTCCTGTGAGGCAACATTTCTTTTATATCTCTCCTGATGTCTTCAAAGAGGGAATCATCAGCTGGAACTGGAGGAGCTGGGAGTACTGTAACTGTCTAAGTGCCAAACTCAGATTAGGGAAAAAAGAGGTGGGATAAAACTAGATGAACCACACAGCATTAACATTTAAGTGCATATCTCAGTAGCTAGGTGCACTGGCATCGCAAGAGGCTGAGCTTCAGGAATTTTTAGCAGTCTCAGACTTGCAGGCCTATGATAGGGAACACGGTTATCCTGGTGCACAGAGCAAAGGCAGCCAAGAGCCCAGAAGATGCTGGCTTGGGTGTCATGAAGGCAAGTCTGGCATTTGCTAAGTCGTGGGAAGATTTTTTCCTCAGGAAAATCATTGCCCTGATGTAGGTGAGGGTGAAGAGAGTCCTCAGGGGCCCCCAAACCTGCTATAGCTTCAGTAGAAGTGAAAGAGAGAGCACCTCCTGCCATCCCTCCCATGGACCTTATTAGACAATCTTTTTTCCTGTGAGAAATAGATGAAAGGGGTATCTCTGAATATTCTGAAGAGCACTACGTCCAAGAGCACTAAGAACTCTTTCATTTTATAATTTCCCATCAAAATTGAGTTCCTACCACTCCAGCAAAGTGGGAACCTCCTCAGAGGACAATTTGGTCTCTGAAGTGGGCAGCTGGCCAGCGTGCGATGCTGCACATCTGCAAAAAACATGAGCAAGAGCGGCAGCTTGCACTGCTTTCCTTAAAAGAAAGAATTAATCAAGCACCTTTGAGTGAAATGAGGTAGGAATGTTGTTTTTCTTACCCTGATGAAACTTAGTGAGAGATTTTCAGCTGAAATGGTGTAATATCACTTGTGTTCTCCTTTTATGCTCTCAGTTTTGAAAAACCATGTACTCAAGAATGAAAAGTTCTAGTTAGATTTTATTTTCCCTCTCTCTTATCAGCAACCTGCATGGTCCAGCTGAAATGCCCTTTTATGCTCTCCTTCAATGGTCAATCAGCTGGTTACATTCATAAACACCTATAGAAGTGTCTGAAGCATATAGTGATGTAAAAAAACACACAGATGTATCAAGATGTCTGTTTCTGCCTAAAATACTAGACTTTCCATCATTCCTTCCATTTTCGCCCCTTCTCCAAGCATTTTCTACAGCACACAAAGACATATGTTATTAAAAGAACCTTCAGATTGTAAAGCAATGTGCCAGTGCCTCCCATCAGAAAATGAGAAAAGGTGTTTATGAGGTACTGCTGCAGATCCATAGAACCAAATGCTTTTGTCACTGTCATAAGCCACAACCTTAACAGCCCTTCGAAAAGCATGGGCTTGATAATTATTTTGTTTATGAAATTACATTGAATTTAGAGAATCTAACCCACTGAGGCTGCTTGCATTATAAGCATGGCAGATTAGGGTGCAATTTAAGTGGTGCAGGCCTAGCTCAGGGGAGCATCCCAAATCTTCACTTCATTTTGCTGTTACTGATATGTTGAGAAGAAGAAACAATTGATTGCTGATTTACATGCTTTGTCTTCCATGATGTTATATTGCTGCTGTGCAGGGGGTCGCAACAGGCTCCATTAACAGCAACTAAGGCAGAAGCAGCTGAAGTTTTTACAATCACATCAGATTCTCTTCAAAATTGCTGCTAGTTGCTTTTTTCTCTGTAGTTGTCTCCCAAGTTTGCAGTCTGTTCTCCCAGCCATGACCAGAATGTTAATGGCATCGCAGCCTGTTGTCTATTAGGGGTTTTATTAGTATTAATATGGTCTATTTTTCTAGCTGTCTGTTTCACTATATTTAATTACAAAATGTTTCTAAAGTGCAGGCTAAAGGGCTGCTCTCAAGCCACCATTTGCTGAGAGTCCATTTTAAAGCCATTATTACAAGCCTCCAACAAACCCTCATATTAGTTTACGTGGCAAAGACTAAGGACACATCCAGTTGACTGCCCACTTAGGGAAGATGTTCAGAAAGATCTCAGCGCTACCGTAGACACCGAAGTAGATTTGTCAGGGCAGTTGCAGCTCACTGCTGAGATATATGGACCGTCCGTAATCTGCATTTGATTTTGCACTGTGGTTATGGTCTCAGAGGTCATTAAGTTCCTACAAGCTTTGGGAAAAGCAGAGCTTTTCAGCAGAGGGAAAGGCTGAAATATGAATTCAGCTCTTAACTGGAAACCTAGAGATCCCAGAAAGGTGCAAGTGGAGCTTCCACCTGCCTGTTTGCCCCCAGGACAAGGGTCCCTAGGAATGAGACTCTACTAGTTTTGTTGATGGTGAAAATGATTTGTTTAACATTGCTCAATTCCATGTAAGTGAGTTCAATTTAAGGAATTTTAATCCTCCAAGTTAAGAAATGAATAGAGACAGTGTTGGAGCCCATCTGGCTGCCAGCTACCCACAACAGAGTGTTTTCCTTGTGCTTTAACTAAATAACCCTTTTTCTTTTGAGGCCAATGTCCTTTCATTATCTTTGTTGGTGGCTGCAGGCCTGCAGAAGTGCAGCTGCTGTTCTGTTCTGCAAAGTGTAAATTCATGGAAAGCAGGACATGGGGAAGACATGACAGAAATGTGGAATTCTGGCAATATGTCTTTTAATTTGATATTTAAGAAGAAAAAGGGCTTATGCTCTCACAACAGAGCAGCTTCACCAGATACATCTGACATAGGAAATGCACAAAATATCACCGTCTCCAAAAGTCCGTTTTATAACGTGCTAACAGCAGGTACTGTGCTTCAACAAAACTCCCATGGTTTCCTGGCATCTTGGGAACTTCACCTGAATGGAACTTTAGTGTTGTCCTTGTTCTTCCTGGCAACACAAAGCAAGGTTGCACAAGCGACACAAAATAGCACAAGTGCATTGCTGCTATCAGGCTATAGGAGCCTTTGATAATGTTATCTCTGAGTTTCCTTCCTTAATCAACAGTTTCTTATATCTGTAAGGTTTGGAATTGGCGTCCTTAATTTGGATGAACTAAGCTTTGATTAAAGCAAATGTCTAGTCTGTAGGCTGCATGGCATTAAAAAAGAAAAAAAAAAGAAAAGAAAAAGAAAAAGGCCAAACAAACCAAAATACAATTGCGTTTGAAAATAGCTTTGACATTCTCTGGTGGGAAGCCTAGCTCCTGTCTCTATTTTTGCATTATTTGTTTCTTTCTGTGTTTTACTTGGCTAGGAAAGGATTTTCCTTTGGCAGAAGCCAGGCAACACAAGAAGTCATCCTTTACAATTTACACATAGCGTGAAAAGCTTTATTTCCTTACTGGCTTCTTTCACCAGCCTGCAGCAAACATTTATCATCCAGTTGCTCTAATGGGATATGACTTGTTGCGACACCATGTTTTGAAAAGCCGTGATTTAGCGGGTGTGTTTTATCCCCCTTACCCCAACGCGCATACGTTATGCAGAGGATCTGATCATCTGAAATGCAGGGCAACCTCCTGGTGATTGGAGCTGCTGCCAAAGGCTTCTCCCCACTTGCTCACTCATGACTTTGCACAAGTCCATCATAAATAAACATCGCCTGTATCGGATGCCTTCCAGATCATGCAAAATTCCCTGGCTGTGCAATAATGTGGGGCATTGAAATGCAGATCACTGTGGTGGGGTATAAGTTACAGGGAATAAGCTCTACAACATTAACATGGGCACTGAAACCCCCAGAAATGAGAACATCGAGTTCCCTGTATTCTTTTGCTTGTATCAAGGATAAAAGGCCAAAGCAACACACTGATAACTTAAAGAAATATCCATTTCCTCCGCTCGCAGTATGGATCGAAGATAGAATTCTTTCCATCAGGGAAGCACCCTAAGGAAATTCTGAGCTGTCAGCTGGAGAAGTGCTGTATATAAAACATCTCTGGCTGTATTAGTATTTGTGCCATTCCTGATGAGAGTCTTTAATCGTCACCATCTGATTCACGGGAGACTGGAACATGCTATATTTTCTTTCCTGAATGAATTATGTAGATATCTGTTTTCTACATTTTGGTTTATTATTTTAAACAAATAGAACCAGCACTGAACAAATCCCGTGCGCTGCCTTCAGGCGGGTTTTGCAAGCTGGGTTTGCCCTCTGAAAGCCCAAAAAGAGTTCAGCCCTGCAGGGACATCTTCAGACGCAGCACGTCGCGAGGCGGAAGCCGTCCCAGCCCAGCTCCAAAACGCAAAGGGCTCGGGGGGACTTTGCTGCATTGCAGGGGGCACCAGCCCTGCAGCCTCCTGTGCAGCCATCCCAACTAGTGAGCCAGCAGCACTTTGACCCTGGGTCTCTGCTCTCCGAACTGGTGCTCCTTCTAAAAAGGGGGACTGTGCGACAGGGTGATGAGCACCTTGATTTGTCTCTCTCGTGGATGAAGCTATGTGGTATATAAAGGATGAATAAGCAAGCAGGAGGACTGAAGACTGTAACCACACTAATGCAGGGCTGAAAATGGGCTAACTAGTCCCATGCTGTGCTAGCAGAATGGTCACGTAGGGAGACCGGGTTGGTGGTCCCCAATGCTGTAGGTGACACAGACCTAAATGCCTTGGGCTGCACAGAGCTGTGGTAAAGCGCAAAAACTGCTGATGCTGAGAATAATCAGCACTGGCAGGTGCTTTCAACCTGTGTTTACAGGGCTTGGGGGGTCCTCACCTGCCTCCCTGGGGCTCGCCAAAGGGCACAAGGAGAGCAGCCGCTCGGCTTGCAATTGCTCGCTCTCTAGAAATTGCTCAGGGAATCTGTGTGTTGCAGAAAGGTTAAAAAGCCACATGCCAAGGGACTGGCAGTGCAGGAGAAATAAGGAGCCTCTTGTGATCCTCAGACAGTTGTTATCAGGAGGGAAAAATTTCTCTGCAGCCTCCCTGTTCCTCAGGCTTCACTAAGAGACAAGGTGCTGGTGCAGGAGGTCTAAGCACAGTGACATTTGGAACAGTCAGTAATTGACCCCCCAAAGGACGGACAGATTCACCTCTTTGGCTCCCGCACCGCAAGCCCGGAGAGAATGATAACAGGCAGCCTGGCACATTTGGGAGTAGGATTGACTGCACTCCCACCGCCACCTCGGGGTAATTAAAATGGTTTGTGGCACGCTTCTTCCCTGGCATGAAATAGTGAAGAGAAGAAGCAAGAAATACATGCTACGCTGTGTGAAGTTCGTCATTGCTCTCCAGGCAATACAGGGCCAAATTCAGCAACAGCATTAACTCTGTTTGCTTTGCCTGAGTCCCACTGAGGTTATATTAAGCCCACTATATCTACTCGGCATGTAACAAGCCGGTGGGGAATTGGTTTAAAGAATTTGTTAAGAATAACTGGTTTTCCTCATTAGTCATTAAAAAAAAAAAATCCCCACAGCACAAGCTACAAAAGCAAGCCGTGTTAATGAGGGCAAACTGTCGTTGTGTTTGACAGGCTTGCTTAACCACCCTCTAAAAGGCGCCCTTGGTTCATGAGTTTAGGTTTTCTTGCCCACACGGTCTGCTAGGATCTCTTTGCTGTCCTCCAGGACCACATGTGACCTTGATTCAGATTTATTTTACCTAGTTTACATTTTCACTAGCTCCAGATATTCATTGCCCACCCCCTTTTTGTTCTTTTCCTCACTTGCAGGTAGATCTACTTCCTCCTCCTTCCTTCCTCCTCACAGCCCCATAGCTCAAGGAAAAAATTTGGGAAATTCATGGTTATGGGGAGTACATTTTCAAGTTATAACCTGTGCTAGGCATTCACAGGCTGTCTTTAAGCACCTAACTTCAGTGCTTTGCCTAGTCTCTCTGCAACTCCTATTCAGTCAATGAAGGGAGAGGGACTGTCGTGATGAGTGTGATCTGAGATGTTCTGCACTGTCTTCTGCAAGTGCTGCTTGCCCTCTTTCTAGTAATACTAGAGAGCGAAGGTGCCTCTACTGGGAACTTTTGGAAATACAACAGAAATCAAATGGTGTATTAGGAATAGTTATTAAACACAAAAGTCAGGCACCCACATGCACAGAAATAAATTAGTTCATCTAGCTCCATCTTGAGCAGTCCCAAATTTACTGTCTAGACAGGTGCTGAGCTTGCTGGGGGACTGTTAGAGCCATTGCAGGGCCATGGCCGTGGGGTTGCCATGTAACGGGCACGTAACCCTGAGCCGCTGCAAGGATCTTGTAACTACACCCTTAAAAATCTCTACACCCTTAAAAAACTCAGGCCAACAACCCATAATAAATGTGTCCCATGTTGATAAACTAGAGTTTACCCAGTATAGTGAGTTACTATCGTACCCCATGTTGTTTCTATTCACCAACTGAACTGACTTTTAGCCATTTGTAAGCAAGACTACCAAATACCTTGCTTCTCCCAAATTCTTTCTCATGAGATCGTTGCCGTTGGATATTTCAAAACAGATTTTCTTACGTTTTATCTTTCCTTTTTTGCAGGCATCACCTATTTTCTGTTCTTGCTTTATTCCTTAGCATGTGGAAACACCTAGTGTTTTCAAAGAGCAAATCTTGAAACTCAGAAACAATGAATGTCCTGTAGAAAAACTTTTCAAGGACATAATGGTGGTGAACCTGAAAAACTTTGTACCTGTTGTGTGCCCAAAGCTTTTGGATATGCAATAGGTGCTTAGCAGGTCATACAATTAGCAAAAGACCAGACATAAGTGCCTATGCCATTTCTTAAGAAGACAGACAGGCGTGCATTTTAGTGAGGACATCTAGTCTTTTTCATCCTGCCTACTTAGGTCTAATTGCATAGTTAGAGAAGAATGTTACTGCTTTTGGCTCAGGTACAAAGACTGAACTGAGTCAGCTGAGACCATCAAGGAAATAAAATACAAAAAAGCCAAGAGGCTCATCTTATAAAAACAGCAGAAACATGGATGCTCATTTTTGTCTGGGTTAAGTTATTTTCTATAAAGTTAAAGGCAAAAAAATACCTACTTCTGCCGACGTCTTGAATGAGGCAGGGTTTGTTGCCATTTCTGCTGCTATTAAAGCTCTATTGTGTGCATCTCCTGTAGAGCAGGAACAGTTTGTAAGCTGGCCCAGCTCTGCTCTCAGCTGAACTCTGTCCTGTCACGGGGACCTGGGAGCAGAAGGAGCCCATTCTTAAGTCTGTATTTTATATCAGAATTTGAAAATGTCTTTACTGATGTCTAAGGGAGGACTAAATCACTGCATGATGTGGGGTCTGCCAGCACCTGGCGCTTTGGGTATCCATCCTCAGGACTGAGTAGCTGCTGCTGAGTGGCCGTGATCGGGGTGGCACCATTGACAGGGACAGGCAGTGAGCGTGCACAGAAATCACCCCTGCTCCTTTCGAAGGGCTGAGACCCCACATCTGGGAGAGCAGAATGGGAAACATGTGGGAAAGGGTTCATTTCTCTCACTGCGCTGTGAAATCGAGCCGACTGGTTTCCCTGTCCGCAGAACAATCTTCACAAGAGGAAAATGTTCCCTACCAAGCCAAGATTCATCTCCCCAGGAAGCAGAGTGCGCTGAGCTGCTTTCCCAGCCTTGTCCAGGGGCCCAGGGTCCTGCTCTCACCTGTGCAGCTGCACAGCCTTGGCCGTGCATGCGGAGCACCTACCACCTCTGTTTTAGGGCATATGGACTATATAAACCATTTCCTGCTGTGAAGTTACTCTCACTTCTATATCTTGATATGATGTCTTTGAGAAAAAAAAACACAAACACCCCCCCCAAAATATGAGATTTTTCGTATGAAAGAAGTTCCTTTATATCTTACTAACAATGCACATTCCCTAGCTAATATTGACAATACTGAGCTAACCAAGTCTTTAATTAAAAAGTGTAACAAGAGTTTCTCTATGTCACACAGGAAATTTTAACATATTTGAATTAAGATGCTACTGGTCTCTGCTGTAAACACACTATGCATTTTATTTTGGGGCATGGACAAACATGGAATGAAGCAATTTAGCCAAAGGAAGTGATAAGCAACGTAAGTCATCTCCACCCCATGGAAATCTGCAGAACACCAATAATTTAATAAAACATGTGCTTGCTAGATCAAGTACGTGTAGCGCTCTGCTCTGCAGTGAAACCGTGAGATCCAAGCAGAAGGTATGCTGAGATACGGCGCTCTCCGAATCAGTAAATTGCTGAGTACCTAAAATCATCAGCTACTTCAATTATTCTTGGTAGCAGGAAGTATCTGTGTTTAAATAGATATTAGGGCTGTAACTGTAAACAGGAAATGAAAAATAAAAAAAAAAAGCTATGTTGGAACAGAAAAATAAAAGCAGATGATTTCTAGCTAATGTGAGACAACTGTTTAAAACTGTGAAACTGAGTATAAAAATATAAAATGGAAGAAAAATACAAAGAACCGTTCATGCCAGTGGTGGTGCTGAGGCGGGCAGGAGAGACGATTACAGGTAAATGACTGAAGCATGACAAATGCATATGCGTATTCTACATCAGTAGTATATGCATTATGTATATGAGTAGCATGCTTCACATGGGAAGTAAATGATGCAGTATGTCAGTATGGGATACTGACACCTCTCAAATTATGTTTGCCTGAATATTTATGTATATTGGCTGCAGAACGAATAATTTCAAATCTATGTTCCCATTATGGTTGATGCATGTTTAAAATAGGTGTTAAAGTGCTTCTCTTATCCTTACTGACTAAACAGGGCAAAGAAAAGCGTAAAGTATCCAAGAGCTTGAAGCCAGAGTTCAAGGTCCCACACGCCTCTGCTGGGAGGAGGAACACGAAAGCTCCCCGGGTGACAAGTCCTGCTGTGCAGACCACAGCTGAACTCGTGCAATGCAAGGAGTTAGTTATCCCATGAGGAGGAGATTTGGAAAAACAGTAAAATATGAGGCATAGAAACCATGAGAAATGGAAACTTGGAGGTCTTGGTGCCTGAGTGAACTGCATTGGGACGTCAGAGAGAGGCGCTCTTTTTCCCCTCCTTTGAGCAAGTAATGTACCCTGGAAAGCAGAGCCTGAAGCTCGGGAGCTTTCACCATCACGAGTAGGGGGAATATGAGCATATTTTACGGAACTCTGCCATGTCCAGTTGCCACCTGTGCCCCTGTCAATGCCTGCGCTGCAGCCCTGGGGCTCAGCGTCATCGCGCAGGGCCAGCGAGAGCATGGCACGTAGGCCACCGGTGCCACCACGACGGGCTGAGCCGTGAATGTGCTGCAATCCCTGCAGCCCGAGCTAAACAACGGACTATGGGGGTAGCAGCCACACGTTTGTGGGGCAGACCTGAGAGCCATTGCACATTGCCCTGCACGCCTGATGCTCGCAGAAGCAGCACCTCTATCATTTTACTGACTCTGTGCAGAGCTGCCCATGTTTCCCTTTACTTTGTCATGCTTTAGTCCAGAAGCAAGTCATGCCAAAATCAGCACTGAGGCATCCCTCAATTTATAGGAGGAAGAATCTGGGCTCTTGCCTGACAGCCCTTCAGAGGGGAGTGCAAGCTTAAATAATGAGAGAATTGGTGTGAAAGCGTTTTTGCTTTCGTACTGAAAAAAGGTTTTCTGGCATTTTCCCTGCTTCTTTTGCTTCTACTGTGAATAGAATTGCACATAATAGCAGTAATGTAACTGATATTCTTCCAGGATGGGTGGAAGAAAAACAAAATAGAAGATCTTTTCATGGTCTTCACTCATTATGCTTTTTCATTTTGAGATGAGTAAATTGTTTTATGTCTATCTCACAGCAACCCAGTGAAAACTTTGAGAATTTGAGAGGACTTCAGTCTGGAACTCCTTCAGAAAGAGCAAATATTTAGGTGTCCTGTCAACTGCTGTCTCTCATTAGTTGCTAGAGAATTAAAAAGCCAACGTTTATGCAATAAACTGTTACATGCAAGGTTTTGCTTTTTTTTGTTTTGTTTTGCTTTTTGCTACTGTGAGAAAAGTCCCAAACTCTGAGCTCTTATGGGAAACCTTTATGCCCGTAAGAAGAATTTCAATGTTCATTCAAGATATAAGAAGTGAAATTCTGTACAACGCTATGAAGTTTAATGTTAACATATCCTCTGATATTATCAGCAATAGTGTATAATTATATATTTCTTCTCAAGAAAACACATATCATGAATCATGGAGGATGCTTTTGACTTTTTGAATTTCAGCTAGGTGGTCTAATTAGTAATTTTACTGGCACTGTTTTCACCAGCCACACTCTGCTTCTTTTCCATTATGAAGTTCATTATGATGATATCCAGATACCTTTGCAAAGTTTATCAAAGTTGGTTGCGCAACATTGTCAACATTAATCAGAAGAAAAAAAGATCATTCTGCTGTGCTAACACATACCTATCTTTGTCTATTTCATAAAATGCAGAATTTAAGTGCCCAGATATTCCTCCTGTTGACATTTCCTTTCCTTCAAGCTTTAACGAAACATCGTAGCAGATGGTTAAATTTACTGTATTATCTCAGAGCAGGAAAGAAGGTGCTGACTCTGCTGTTATTCAGTAACCCAGAGGACTAGGGCAAGAGCAGAGCCAAGTAAGAGCCTCATTCATTAACATGGTTGTTGTCATTCCTGTGAATGTGCTACAGTGATTTTGCTATTTCCTCCCTTGAATTTGCAAGCTTTATTTTCACGTGGGTAGGTGGTAACCGATTAGTCTGTGTATGGGAACGGTGGGGCTAGAACAGGTAAATGGCTCAAATAAGCTTTATTTTTTTGTGGAGTATCTTGAGATCTCATGTTTTGTTTCTAACAAATCCACCCTAACTTTTCTCTGTGACATTTGGATGGAAATTGCTGGTCACCTCAGTTACTCTTAGAAAGTATCTCCTGGTTTTCTCCAACCTTTAAAAAAAGGTAGCATTAGGAAGGTGCATAGTGGAGACTTATGGAGGCTTGCCAAGTAGCAAAACTATCTCAGGTGTCTGAAGAGCAACACCCAACATTTACGGCAGCTCTTAGCATTGACAGGGAGATGTGACCATGAAAAGCAACGAGCACCCTCCTGTGCTGCAGAGGACCTTGGTGCAGGGAGGCCTTCGTTACCCCAAACAGCCTCACCTGGCAGCCCCACCCACACACCCACCTGTATTTAGGGCTGGCCCAGGGCTCTCATCAGTTTTTGGTGAAGGCAGCCCCATGCTTGGCACTACTGCACCATCTTGCCAGTGACTTTTGCTCTTGGTTCTGCTGGTCACCTTGTGCTCACCTGGCTATTGCTGGACCTGTTGCTGCCACCCCAGCGTGCGGTCCTTGGCCTGACTGTTGCTGCTCGCCCTTCCCCAGGTCCGAGGGTCCAGGTAATTAGTGCTTTTGTGTTTGCAGGGCTCACAGCTTGTGTTATCCATGCAACCCCTTCTGAGTTAGGGAAACTGTAATCTGACTGTGTGGTTGAATCAATTAAAGTTTAACCTAGGAATGTAAATATTTCCTGGATTCAGCAGGAGCTGGATGCCTGAGCGTTTTCTGAATTTAACTAAATGCTTTCTACTAGATATCTTCAACAAGGCAGAGGATTGAATGCAAGTTATTTAATTTTATGGCATGCTCCCCCTGCTTTGTCCTCTAACAGATTCTGGAGATTATCACACATAGTAGGAAAAGAAAGGTGCTACTGTCTCTTTTTTCATCTGAATCCATGAGAAAAGTCTTCTAATGTGTGAAGGGTTGAAACTTTGGTGGAGGAACAGGACAGATAATGATACCTACATATGTAGATTCTTTTAATAGCTCCACAGTAATACAAGATTTTCAGGATGGTGGTAGGGAACCCAAAGACTACAAAGCAAATGTTTTGCAGTGTGCTGCTTGGGAGACAACCTGGCTCAGGTTGGGGGGAGCTTGGGAAGTTGCTGGAGCCCTCTGGGGCAGGCAGCTCTCCCACAGGGCTTGAGTGCTGTGGCTTCTGCTGGTCACCAACCTGGGGCAGTGGGGACAGAGGTCTGTGTGCAGACCACCCCTTGCATCAAGGAGGTCAGCCAAGAAAAAGCTTTTCTTCTCCTTACATGTAAACATGGGCTCCCCAGTTTGCATGAAATTGAGCTGTCATAGGATGTGAGAAGTATAAAACCATATAATTCAAGGAGGATAATGTGTTCAGGTAATAAAAGCATAATGATTTGAAATGTCCAATATTGCTATTCTTTGAAAGAGGGGAAGTCCAAGTTCCTACAACACCGGCTAGGATTAAATATTCAAATTTGTTTTATTTCTTTGGGTTCCTTTTGATATTTCATATCTATGCAGGTCAGTGTATAAGCTGGGTGAGGATAGATTGGAAATGCTCACAGAAGCAGCTGGACAAGTGTGTGAGAATAGTCTTGGAACAGAAAACTTGTCACCTTTCCAGCCTTAGATAGTGCTCCCAGCCCTGGCCAAGCCCCCTCCACTGGGCTGTGTAGGTGCCTGGGGGGGCAGGCAGGGATGGGGACCGGGATGTCCATCGCTGCAGTGTCCTTGGCTGGGACTGAGCAGGGTTGTCCATCTTCATGTGTTTCATGGCAATTACTCGGAGTCCACTGTTTGCACTATGAAATCCTTCCCAAATGGAGACAGGTTTAACACGTTATTGCTGAACCTGAGAAGAAATCTCTGGGGAGGATGATGTGTTTGTGATAGCTTGTTGTCTGGAAATTGAATTGTCCTACTAGAACTGCTGCCCATCTGTTGCTTTTCCTCTCTTTCATCATTGGCATTACTTTTCAAACTGTGATAATGGATTTCAAGAGCCTTTCTTGATTAAATAATTGTAAGTTGATAAATAGAAACCAGAGTTAGTGTTGGAAAACACAATATTTACGTGGTACAGACGTGCAGCAGAAAGGCTTCATGTGCTGGATCAAATAGAGAAATGTCAATTTACAATATCTGAATATCTAAACTCCTTATAATGCAAAGGCACCTGTACCTGACACAATACTTCCTGGATGGCTATAGCTGCTATACAAAAGGCTGAGAAATGAATTCATTGTAAAGAAATTCATGTAGCCATTTTTCTGCTTGTAGAACAACTTTAAGCTCATTGCACTTCAAGTAAATTCATAAGGATTTTCCTTTTCACTTCTGGATTTATTGTAGATAACAATGTCCAAGCATATTTATCACTGGAGTCTGAGAGAGGTTGGATTGTGGTTGCAGGCATGATACATTTTCTTTTCCTGGAAGGATACACATTACACTCACTTCCAAAAATGGGCTACTCAATAATTTTTTTTGAAGAAAAAAAAGGGGGGGTAGAGCATAGGAAATTTTGTGAGACCAAGTCAGATTTTTTTTCATTATTTTGTTGTCGAGACTGAGTATTGGACTCACCATTATGAATTGCACTGAGAGTAGTAAAGCAGTCAGAAACATGATTTGACTTGGACATGATTAATGGAAAACCAGGGCTCTTGATGCACTCTGTCTGTGGCATGAGGGCTTGCATGCGTGTATGGGCTGCTGTCCCAGGTCTCAAAAATCTGCCTTGAGGCTGCTGGGGATTGATTGGTTCTACTTGTCTTCTGGATTACTGAAAATGCCAATTGCAGAATAGTTTTTGTTTATTTTTAAAAAAGCTGCCTCTTATTCTTATAACAAATGTGCCTTAGAAAGTTTTAAAAAGATCTGTCGGAAGGGTCAGCGTGCTTCAAAGTTTGCTAAAGGCAGGGCTCCTGCTGGGCTGAGCTGGGCACAGGCAATAGGCGAGGGAAGGTGTCAGTGCTGCCTTAGTATGGGGGTAAAGGACCTGCAAGTTTTCTTCTTGATTAGCTGCTCTATAAAGGCAAAATTCACAGAAAGGTTCAAGGCTGAACTGGCTGAAATTCATTCCTCAGTAAACTTCAAATGTAGTTATTTGTGCTATTGGTGGAAAGATGCCATTACTTTCCACTAAGTTTGAGTCTCTCTCTCTCTGTCTCCACAGATCATATTTTCTTGCCTTTTTTTAATCTGATTTCTGTTCTGTCAGTGAGATGATTCCCAAAATACCTTGGGGTACATTTCCTCACTCTGGATGTTCATTATCTGTAAATGCCCTGAGCCCCACATATTTATTTTCTGTAGACCTCAGTCTGGAAACAAAACAATAAACTCTGCGACTTGTTGTGGTGCTGCAACAATCTGACTTATTAATTTACTTGTTCTGAGATTTTTTTTGTTGCTATCTGCTGTGGTTCAAAGGGCTTTTCTATGTTTTCTTCTCAATATTTTTTCCCCAAAGCTGAAATTGTATTTTCCCCAAAGCAGGTCACCTTGCATGCCATTCACCTTTCATTAATTCTTCCCTGAACTCTAAATAGCCCAATAGCGAACAAACCAACCAAACTCCCTGGACCCAAAGACCTTGATCGGTATAAATTATTACACCTTTACTGAAGTCATCTTGGCCTGCCCCTGATTTCTAACCTCTTTAAAAAAGATTATTGAATAATATGAAAGGACTCAGTTGAACCTGGCTGATATAAATAGTAGTGAGGCAAATGTCCTCTTAGCTATTTGGATTTGCCCTCAGAATTTATTGTTGCTGTATGTTTAAAGTACTCTTCCATGGATTTTACCCAAACCCATCTGCCATCTCAATGGACCCTGTATACCCAGGTTAATACAAGCTTTAAACTCAGCATTGCTTATTTTATGGTGGTATAAAATAGAGTCTTTTTCCTTTACATTGTGGGTGCAGATGGAGTCTACTTTGCAGAGCTGACTTGTGATAGTCTCCCTGTCAGCAGGAAGCCTGGGCAGTTTAGGGCTCTAGCACTGAGCTGCTGCCCTGGATACCAGACCTGGGTGTGAGGTCATGGGAAGGGCTTGAGGAGCCCTTGAGCAGCTGGGGTGGCTTGGCCATGCCTGGGACCTCCTTGGAGCAGGGTTAGCAGGAGAGCTGGGAGCTGTGGCCTGGGGAGGGCTGTGATTTGGCAGGCCTGGCATCACTGCCTGGTGGGAATGCAGCAGTGGTGACAATCTGCAAGGGGAAAGCTAGAGCCATTCCCTTGGCAGAACCTCTTGAAGGAGGGTGGGTTTCTCATGGTCTGTATAAGGGAGAAGAAAGTAAAGAAGCCAATCATGCAATTGTTGCATTTTCTATGGATCCAGTCTACATGCAGCAGTGCAGTTCATGGTGTCCATTAGTCTTCAGATAACAAATATTAATATCAAATAAGGGATGTTTTTTTATTACTGGTGCTCAAGATATATATATATATATATAGAGAGAGAGAGAGATAAACGAATACATTGCACCTAGAAAGCTGCCTAATTGCCAAAAGCCATTGTTGTCCAGGCAATCATTGATTGTGTTGCTATCTACCCAAAAAAATAGGTCTTTAAGAGAGTCAAAGCTTGTCCTCACCAAAATCTCAATGAGACACAACGGGTCTCCAGATTAAGGGCACTGACAACACTAAAATTTCTTGTTAATGTTTCACTCTTCCAATGGATATTGTTGATAGAAAAGCTTTTTTGTAATGACTGAATAATGATCTGAAAGACAGGGCATTTAAAAGGTGGTGGTGATGGATCTGTAGAGCTGCTTTAGAACTTTAATTGCTACTTAAAGATAAATGTCTTTGTAGTACTTGATTCTTGGTGATTATTACATACCTGTCACACAAAGATGCTACTGGCTTTAGATCTGCCTTTTTTTTGGTATATATGCTATAAACCTCCCTTGTTGGTGACTTGGGAATGATTTTTACTGCTTCAATCTTTTTCATTAGAAGAGAATGAAAAAAAGAAAAAAAAAAAAAAATACCAAGCTTTAACTATCTCCTACAGACATTTTCTGTTACTGCAGACAGTTTAAGTACATTCAGAAGTAATAAAATATTTTTGAAGCAGTATTGAATAGTATTATAGTGAATAATGTAGAGCCAACATAACAGCATAGATTCTTTCAAAGTTGAATAGTGGATGTTGTTTGGAATACTTTGCCCTTTTGAGATATTTGATTGCCTACATAATGGGTCTCGATGGGAATTCATAACTATTAGGCTAGCTTTCAAACTAAAGTTAAAAATACAGAAATTGTGCAATAAAACATTTTTTCATATCTAGATGCATGAATCAATAGTTGTCTTAAAATGATCAGGTGGAAACTGCACAATGGGTCCTAATTTAGCTACAAAAAGAGCCAACCTACAATCTTCAAAAACAGTAAACCCCAAATGTTTTTTAGCTTTATTTTTAAGGAGTGAAGAATTTTCCTTTAATTTCTATCTTTCTGTCCATTGCAGGTGAAGGCTTTTTTTATCCTGACCCTCCCCTCTGTATGTGTGAGTTTGAGCTACCTGGTGAAACAGACTTCATAATGTTTCAGCTTGCAGTTTATTTTCAATTCCTGTCACGCTAGTGTAGTCGAGGCTATTGCAGGCTATTTTTACAGTTCATAGGGAGTCCAGTCTCTTCATGCTCTACTTGCTGCACCTACGCTTGCTCCTCACACAACAGGGTACGGTACCCCCATGGCCAAACTGTACCCAGAGCAGCTCCCAGGGTTTACATGGAAGCAGCAAAATAATAGGGAAACTGGGAAGTCTACAGTAACTAATACTAGCAGATGATTGAATAATGTTCATTTATCGGATGTATTTTTTCTCCTTAGGATCCTTTGGGGTATGCAGTATTGATAGTGATGATAAATGTTGCGATTCATACAAAATTGCTGTTAGGAAATGGTTACAGATATCGAAGGTACAATTAAAAATGGGAAACACTTGATATAGCTATAACAGGCCTCTGTCAGAAAGGAGACACCATGTGCTTGCTTAATGACTTTTCAGCAACTGAATTGCAGCTTTAAATTATCCCCAAACATGCTTAAAATCAACAAGCACAAAGATTGTTTTTCTTATTTCATGTATGAAATCTTTTGGTAATTATCTTCCTATTCTCACTTACGACTTGAGACTTTAAATTTACCTTTATGTTCTGTGAATTCTCTAGAAAAGAAAAGTCATGGTTTGATTTTTCTGATATTAAAGAGACTGGGCAAAAATTGTGGCCAAGGCTTTAGCATG